>JADGMU010000643.1:0-46569 GCA_016920895.1 Vaccinium myrtillus | reverse complement strand
AAGAAAGAGTGATTTTCGGACTTCTATTTCCTCAAAGTAACCGATTTAAGATTTTGAAAGTAGTGAACATGGGAGAAAACAAAAGGAGTTTAGGCGGTTAGAAAAGCCACTTGTGCCGTGCGGCACACCTACTCTACCGCACGGCACGCCTTGTGTGCCGCACGGCACATCCTCTTCATAAATTGTCGCACGATGCTCACGGTACACCTCTGGGAGTTTTTAGCACTAGAGTCAACCGTCCAAAGAATTTCTAAAGCCATGATATCCACTCTACGAGGAAATCACCATCAATCACGCTCAAGCTAATCATCAATCTCATTAGCCTCATGCGCCAACAGAACCTCACTCGTTGGTTCTATCTCATCATTCATTGCAACACTGACAGGTTTCATAAGTCCTCTACGGCATTAACGACGGTTTTCATGATTTCGTAAGTCCTCTATGGCATTAACAACAGTTTTCATGGTTTCGTAAGTCCTCAACGGCATTAACGACAAGTTTTCTCGACACCAACTGGTTCTATAAGTCCTCAAACGGCATGGACGACAGGTTTTCTTTAGTAGCACCAATGGTTTCGTAAGTCCTCTCCGGCATTAACAAAGATATTCAAGCACCACTGGTTTCGTAAGACCTCTCCGGCATTAACAACGGTTATCTCAGCACAGAATGGTTTCGTAAGTCCTCTCCGGCATTAACAAAGGTATTCAAGCACCACTGGTTTCGTAAGACCTCTCCGGCATTAACAACGGTTATCTCAGCACAGAATGGTTTCGTAAGTCCTCTCCGGCATTAACGAATGTATTCAAGCACCACTGGTTTCGTAAGTCCTCTCAGGCATTAACAACAAATTTCTCAGTAGCAACTAGTTTCTATCTCGCCGATTGCGTTCACAGCACATCATTCGTTTTTTCCCCCGTTGAAAAACAGAGTGACAATCCCCGAAATCCAATCAAGGTATGTTTTCTGTAAACTCTTATAAAGTCACCATTTTGCTTTTTTTTTTCATGAAGCCCCGATGAACTACGCTGGTCCGATCCCTACAACGGGGTACGTAGGCAGCTCTTACGAGCACGACCACATGCATCATATTTATTTGATTGTTTTGTACGAGGACGTCCACATCGAGGGGTGTCTTCTATCTTTGACGCGACTTTCATCACACAATGATTGACAAGCCACGTCAAAGAGGGGCAACTGTAGACACCCCAAAATGAGTCTCTCGTATACACGTTTATCCCCAATGATGAAAAGAAACACCCGGAAGGACTCTCGGATTGAAATTCTCCAAGTCAACAAAGTCAACAGTACCGTACGGTGCTCATCTCTCACGCACGGCACAGCCTAAGCAGCTTTTTGAATTTCGGCGGTCAGTTGTATCGCACGGCACAGCTAGTGTGCCGCACGACACAGTTTGTGTGCCGTACGGCACTGTCACTTGTCACACAGCTTTTGCAGAGTTCCCAGTAGCACAAAATGTTGACGAATTTGTTCCTCTGCTCATGATGATTTCGTGCAAGAGCGAAAACCTACCCCAGAGCCATCATTCCTTGGTGTGGAGAGGAAGTAAACTTGATGGCCAAGTCCTCCTCTCAGTCTATAAATCCCGATCAAATTCAACGGATTGGAGATGGAGAAAAAATTGTGAGAAAAACTATGGAAAACCCCACTTGAATTTTACTCCTAAAATTCTTCTCATACTCAAAATCACTTAATACCAATACCCTCAAGCTCCAGAAATCTACCTCATATTTCTAAAACCAATCCAGTTGCAAACCGAAACCCATTGCTCTGTTTTTCGTCCCAAAGCCTTCACTGATCATCACCAAAATCCATCAAACTCTCAACCAAGCCTCCCATACCATACTGAGGAGTAACTTCGCAAGCATTGGAAGGAGCTCAAGCCACATTCAGAAGTTCAAAGAAGAAGTTCAATCCGAAAGTTTCCGAACCGAGGTATAATCCCGTTTCGCCAAATTCGTAATTAGGTACCCTGAGGGGAGGGATGTCGGATGTAGGATGATGATCAATATCATCTCCACATTCGGTACGCCCATGTTACAGTAAAAACCGTTTAGTTTATATACCTCCCGGTCGCGTCGTACAATGAAAATTTCGCCTCGTACGGGGCAATTTTGTGAGGAGGAACATCTTCCATTCAAACATGCCACTTTCCCATTCAAAATAGTCTAGTTTTAACCATGTTTCATGCCTTATATGTGCTTTTATTTAATTGTTACAAAAAATCAAAATTCCAAGCTGTCGTGAGGTAAACAGTGCCGCACGGCACTCCTCCTGTGTCGCACGGTACACTTGGAGTGTTGTACGGTACTCTTTTGAAAATTTGACCGTTAGGTTGATAAACAGTGCCGCACGGTACATCTAGTGTGCCGCACGACACACTTTTTGGTAAAATGTGAAATTTTGATCAATGTCTTGCATGAACAGTTCGAATCTTTGATTGGTTGTTTGCTTACTGTTATAACTTGTCTTATTATCTGTTTTCATTATTATTGTCTGCTTTGCATAATTTAAATGTTTATTTGATGAAATTCGGCATTAAAATGTTTTCTAAAAATCCTACAAATGTTTAGTAAAGATCGATTTTAATAGGGCGAACGGGGTGCATTAAAACCCTTCCCCGTTCGTAATCTGGCTCCCGAATCCAAAACGAATCTCTGGTTTTCAAATTGTTTTATAAATCATTTTCTCAATCATTTTTTCAAAACGGTTTCTCGGGTCCCAAAACCATTTTATAAAACCCGGGTGGCGACTCTATTTTCAAATCAAAATCCAACCGGCGTGGAGATCGACCGTCCACAACTATCTTCTCGTCCGAGATTCGCCGAAAAATCTGGAACTCTCCGGTAACCCCCGGTATTAACTCCGAGACGGATTTTGAAGGTTAGGTTACCGGTTTTACCCAAATCTGGTATGTACCGGCCGGTACCGACCGGTATGGCACGGGATTAACAACCTTGGTAGGTATACATACTTGAAGATTCAACTTAAAACAGGTAAACTTACCAATTCTAGGTTAAGATCATGGATTGGAAGCCTCAAACTTATTGATGAGAGATTGAATTAAGACTTAACCTTGTTCTAGAAACTTTGATTGATCCTTAGATGAAAACCTTAGAAGTAGGAAGAAGATGGAGCACTCTACATTTCTTGAGAGAGAGAGAGAGAGAGAGAGAGAGAGAGAGAGAGAGAGAGAGAGAGAGAGAGAGAGAGAGAGAGAGAGAAAGAGAGATGATGTTAAATGAGAGTGTGAGGAGAGAGGGCTGATTTTTGTCTCTTCTGAGGGTGAGATTATTCTAGAATGAGAGTGCTCTAATTACAAATTAAACCCCCACTTAACATTCTCGTCACATAAGGACCCAAACGTATTTACACATTAAACCGTAGCCGAATTCATGAACATGTATGTATTGTCTTAACACTTAACACATAAATCATGCACGTGACACATAATGCAAACATAACTTCGGTACGTCACATCACACATAGAGAACGTGTACTTAATTAGGCATTAATTATTATAATAAAGCATGAAATGTAAAATTTAAACCTTGGTGTTACAAGATGTCTCCTTAAATCACTGCCTTCCTATTGGGTCTTTTCCGGTACTTTCTAAGATCGCTTACCTTGACTTGACTGGCCGTCCAGACAAATCATACAAAACCGCAAAATAAAAGCATCAAGATTAATTCAATGAAACCAGATATGTTTTCATAAACCGGATCGAGATCCAAATGACGGAGTGACTTGACTCCCCCAGCGGGATACGTAGGCAGCCCAACGAGGGTTCGATCACAACAAAAACAATATTTTCTCTCAACATGATAATATTCTATTATGACAATGCTATTCAGATACCCTTTTTATATCAGCCTTTGGGCACCCAGTTATACTGTCTGACTTCCTGCAGAGGGACTAGACAGACTTTTCTACTATATTTATGGTATTATTTATACTGTATTTTGTGTATATTTTCAGATAATGTCATGCATGCCCAAGAGTCATTGGATCCGTATCGAATTTATTCCGGACCCGTAATCAGTTTCTCCCCCAAATTACCGAAATACCCATATCAGTCTCTTTGGCCTAAATTCCCCAAAAGAGTCAGTTAGAAAGTGCTCTAGGGTCCGTTTCGAGTATCCTCAGGTCCTAGAGCCAGCTTTATGTCAAAATTACCAAAATATTCCTACTTCACACCCAGAGTCATTTCAGCTTACGAAATTGATCCGAAAGCTACCTCGGGCCCGCCAACAGTTATCTTGACCCCTGAAATCAAATTTTACAATTTTTTACTAAAACACCCCTCGAACCTCAAATAGCTATTCTCAACCTGTAAACCCTATTTGTGACGACCCTGGACCCACCAGACATAATTTTTTAGCTCCGAGCGGCAAAATTAAACTTTTTACCAAAAAAGTCAACTGAGCCAACTGTGCTCACATTTACCGTCTAATATTGTACGAGATATTTACCGAGGGCTACCAGATGCCCTTTTCGGGCTCCGGTCATGATTTTTCAACTTTTTACCATGAAAATCCCTATACTTCTTATATTCACTTTTACTTTTCAAATTTGTATCAAATATATCCTGGGGCCCGCTGATACCCATTTTCGGCTCCGGACGGGATTCTTACAACTTTTTATATGGATTTACAAGCTGCATTTAAAACTCATTTTCGGCCATGTTACCATCCAATAAACATCCGGGACCCCCGTCAGCTATCGGCAGCTGTAGACACCCCAATTTTGATACCCGTGCATCCCCAATGACGAAAGAAAGATTAAACTACCTTGGAGCATGTCAAGAAAATTGGGAACTCAGCCACACAGACCGCACGGCTCCTGTCTCAAGCCGTGCGACTCACTTTTTCCTTCACAAGTCGTACGGCTCAAACATTCAAGCCGTACGGCTCCTCTTGAGAGCCGTACGGTGGGTATCGTTATCCTCTGCAAAAAATCCTGAGAAATCGGGCGTTCAGGAATCTCATCATCACTCGCCGGAGAATATCATCATTTTATTCTCTTCCTCCGGCTATAAATAGAGGCATCATCCTCACACAGAAAGAGAGAGAATCAGACCCAGAAAAAGTCTTCGTTCAAATTTTCCGGCGAAATCTGCATCCGAAACCGCAAAAAAAAAAACCTTCTCGAGCCTCTGTTCTCTTCCTATTTCACTCAAACCCAACCCCTCGTCTCACTCTAGAACTTACCAAATCAAATTTTTGTTGTTCTTATTCAAAGTATCCGTAGTCGCCCATTTCTGTTCAAGCTCCATAGAGGTATAAAATCACTTTTCAAGCTTCGATTCTCAATCGCGGCTCTCCGAGGGTATCCCTGGGTTGATAATGGTTTCAACAACCATATCTTAACTCGGTAAATCATTTTCAAAACAAAAACCGGCTTTCCGGAGCCGTACCGGGCGTTTTTCTTGATAAACGCACGGTACGATCCGTACCGGAAGTAAATTCTACTTCAACAACTCGTTTTCAAACAAAAACAGTTTACTTGGGGTTGATTTGATAGAGGAAAACCGAACTTTGAACAAGTTTTGGACTCACTGGTCCTGAAACAAAATTTTAAAAAATGTAGTTGTACGCAAGCCGTACGGCTTGCAGTACCAAACGTACGGCCTCAACAGAGGAGCCGTACGGCTCCTGTTCAAAATAAAATTTCTTCCTCTATTAGCCCCTGTTTTCTTTTCTTTCTGTTCGTTTAAAATCTTCTGTTTTATTACGGTTTGCCCTCTCTATTTTCCCTTATTACTATTTGGTCTTTTGCATTTAATTTTATTTTCGTTTTGGTTTTGTTATTTTATTTGTATATTTGTTTAAAGTTTCCATAACAAAATATTTTCTACAAAAATCCCACAAATTATTTAGTAAAGACCGGGAATTTCTCGGGAGAACACGGTGCATTTTTCAATAAAACCTTCCCCGCGCAACATCTGGCTTCCGAATCCAAAAAGAATCTTTTCGCGGATCAAATCTTTTCTAACATGGCATGAGAGTCAACAATTGTTTCTTTTAAACGGTTTCTCGGGTACCAATCATTTTTCAAATTTATAGGCCGGGTCGTTTTCATAATTTTCAAATCAATGATATAGCCTCGCCTCGTGGCCCAGTGTCCACAAAATGGCGACTCTGCTGGGGACATTCTAAATTAATTTTTATTTTGGTATTTTACACATGTAAAACGACCCCCGAAAGCTTGACAAAACGAACACGCCCCGCGTGATCGAGAAAGGAATGGTGCAATAACAGGGCTACGCTCGACCAATCCGGACTGGAGCTTTCCCGGTTGTTTAATTGTGTGAAATTTCAAAATAAAAATTAATTTATTGGTGAGCCAAACTTGAAAAATAATGGTGGGATTTTTGAAAATATTTTGTTATGGAAACTTTTGCATCGCACGTGCACCGATGTTGGATAAACCGCGCCGCTGCGTCTTGGTTACCCTACCCGGCTTGCCGGTGTTAGGACATCCCAAGATTCTCGGCAACCCCGGACGATGATGAGTCAGCCTGCCGTTTGACCTTTGCCATGCAGTACACTTGGCACTGGGGGGCAAATATTGGCTCTAGTCTAAGGAACCCCCTTTAACCAAAACCCAGCCTTTGCATATAGTAAACCGTAGTACCTTCCAACTTAGGACAGGGATCCACAGGGTAGGACTATCTGTTATATCCTGTTTACCTGTTATCCTGTCTATCTGTTATCTGTTATCTGTTTATCTGTTAATTGTTCTACGTACAATTGTTCACCCATTCTTGTATATATCACTCATCAACATGCTGTCTCCATGTTACATGCATACGCATGGTAGCTTTGCCTTAGGTCATTTCATCATGCGCGCATTCATAGGGATTGCCCTAACAATCATGCATTGTGTTGGATATACGAAAATTCCTCCTTTCAAAAAAAATCATTGATACAATTGGCTCCCTTTCCCAAAATAAAGTACACATTTCCTTTATGGTAGAGAGTCATCATGTCTGGAGGACCATACAAGCGATTCAAGTCCACCCTCACCACTCACCAAGGGGCACCCGTATGGGTGATCGAGGAAGTTCACCGAGCAGCCTCCGTACAAGCCAGAGGAACCTCAGCCAGGAAAGCTCAACATAGAAGATCATATGGGGGAAGAGCTGGACCAGAAACTTAGTCTGCTGGCCGAGGCAAATTTGCCAGGTGTATCCCTCCAGTGGGACGATAATGAAGGATGGAAATTCTGTTTCCCAGAAGACTCGAAGCCAGCCCCCGAGAAAATCACTCTTATGATGGAGCAAGACGATGGTGAACTCGCAGTCATGCCGCCCGTAAAATACTTTGATGCCAATGGCCAGCCCGTCTATTACTTTGAAGACCCAGTTACGGGCCACAAGTATTGGGACGAATGCGAATGTGATGTGTGCTTTGCAGATTGCCTCCTCAATAATAATGGCATGACCCCAGAACAGCTTAAAGATCAGGCTAATTGGGAGAAGAAGGAAGACCCTAAAGGGGAAAGGAAAACTGATGAGACAGTATCCTCCGCAGGGTCAACATCTCCAAATCAGCCCTCTTCTTAAAATCAGCTTTCAGAGCCGGAAATGATCATGCAATGGTCAAATCAAGCCAACAAGGGTTTCTTTTTGAAGAATCAAGTCAACCAATGATTCTTGTCTATTTATCGAGTCTGTTGCCGTTTAATTATCGAGTCTGTTGCCAGATGTGAATACCCACTGACTTAATCCAACCAGCTGGAGTGGGTAAAACCTGATTACCCTACTACTAGGCATAGCACGTGTCTATAGCAATCACGACGGGAGGGTGGATAGCTCGGCACCATATAAGGAGTCCTCAAACCCTGTGCCGAGCTGTACTGATCATGAATAAGGTCAGAATAATAAGAATAAATTAATGCACCAGGATGTACCAGCTCGGTATAAGTCACAAAGGGAATGCCCCTGCCACGGCCGAGCTAGAAAGGCTATGAGTAAAGCTTGAATAGCATCCTGGAATACATAGATCAGCTCGGCGTAATAAGCTGAGCTACGTACGAGTTATTCCGAGCTACGTGGAAGCACGACACCGCCACGAGTAAGGCGGTGAGACATTCCAGAATCATCTAAGGCGGTTCCTTATGGGATAAGGAGCAGTCCCGTGAGATAGGGGATGAACGTTGGAAGTCCTAACGAGATTAGGAGTATGCCCCATATAGGAAAGAATCCTACTCCCTTCGTCCGGATTTGTTAGTCCATTTTGGGAGTTCGTGCCACTTTTTAAATGATTATATCTCATAATTTATAATGTTTTATGTAATTTTAAAAACATTGTCTTATAGAACTAATCGAGATCTATCAAACAAGATCCATATTGGACATATAATTACTTACCAATTTAAAGATATCACTAGTTTTTTATTCGGTTGGAATAGAACGAGGGACAAACAAATCCGGACGGAGGGAGTATATAGAAAGAAAGACCTCTGCAAGACGAAATCTAGCAGGATATGGAAGTTATCTCTTAATAGGAAAGTCCTGTTAGGAGGAGGATTCCTAAAGAGAATAGGAAACAGGGGCACGAGATGCCTAGGTCACACAAACCATCTACATCTATAAATACAACGGCATATCCATGAAGAAAGGTACGCTGTAACACCCAGTTATACGCATTGTGTTTTTTGCTTAATTAGTAATCCAGTACTAACTTAAGCATCGGAGGGCCTTTGCCAACGAGAGGCAAAGGTGCTCTAACCCTTGTCTGTCTTGCAGATTAGGGTTCTGACAAGGAGACACGTGATCAAGACCCTACGTGGATTTATTCCCCGTACACCAGCAAGGCTTCTTTTGAAGAATCAAGCCAGCTTGTGATTCTTAGCGCTTTTGATTATCGAGTCTGTTGTTGTTTAATTATCGAGTCTGCTGTCAAGTCTGTTGTCGAATCTGTCATGTCAGTTTGTAAAAATTCCTTGCTTTTAATGAAAAAAAAACCTTTTGAGAAAAAGAGCCAAATTTGTAGTCCCGAACTACGTCATGGCCTGATTCCCTTCTATGGGGGATACGTAGGCAACCTCCGGTCCGGCCGTTGTTTTTATAAATTTGAATATATCCAACAGAATAAGAGGAGAATTGGGGCAATCCTTTCATGCATCATGCATCATTCCTTTGTACATAGGTTCTTTTACACATACACTACACACTGCACCCCTGAGTTCCGTTTATGAATGTCATCAGTACTAACCATTGGCAAAAAGAAGAAACACCCTCCACCTCTTTGGGTCCGAACCCACGAACAACGATTAGTTCGAACTGAGTCAGGAACGGTAAAGTCAACCGGAAGTTCAGCTATGGCAGCAGAAGATGAAATTCAGACCCTCAAAGATGCCTTGGAGGAACAAAAGACCAACAACACTAAACAAATGGCCCAGATGATGGTTTTGATTCAGGGGTTAACTTCTCGACTTCCGCCGATGGGGGAATCAAGTAGTCAGAACATGGAGTCAGTGCTAGAGAAATTGACTAAGCTGGAAGAGTCTGTTCAGAAACAGGAGAAGCTAGCAGCCATTGGGTTTGATATGGAGAAGCTATGCCTATTTCCTGACGCCAAGCTCCCCGACAAGTTCAAGCCTATTGATTGGGATAAATTTGACGGAAGTGGTGACCCAAAAGCACATTTACAGACATATGTGGGTACCCTATCCATGTATGACGTTGGAAAAAATGCAATGGGCCAGATGTTTCAGCAAACTCTAACCGGGCCTGCACTCCGCTGGTTTCTAAATTTGGACATCTCCAAGAAGAAGACATGGGAGGATATTGGGGCAGCCTTTGTCTCCCAATACAATTACAATGTTCAGCTTGAGATGATTGTTCGGGAACTGGAATCAACCAAGATAGGTAAGAACGAGTCTTTTGCTGACTTTGTCAAAAGGTGGAGAGGGAAAGCTTCTCGGATGATGGAACGACCTTCAGAAAAGGAACAGATGAGGATCATCACAAAGAATCTTGAACCAGATTTTGCTAAACACCTGGTAGTTTTCCAAACCACCGTTGATTTCAAGATCTTTTATGAGGCCGGCTTGGCCGTAGAGGATGCCATCCGCAGCGGCATGTTTGAGAAAAGTGAGTCCTCCCCGAAACCAAGGCGAATCTACTCTGGCAATAGCAACACCCTTTTCGGACCCAACAGTTACACTCAAAATCACCATCAAAACCAAGCCAGTTCTTCCAACCCTAAAACGACCAAAACTGAGCCTATCAATCAGATTGTAACCCAGTCACATTTCCAGCAAACAGCTCCCCGGCCAAGAAGAGAATTCCAGCCATTACCCTTTCCCTTAGTCACGGTGTACAAAAAACTCCTTGACCGGAAAGCCATCCAGCCTCTCGAGCCTCGAGAACTACCCAAAGAACTCCCCCCAACCACAATCCAAATACCTACTGTGCCTACCACTAGATGCCCGGCCATCACACCAACAATTGCATCCGTCTCAAACATAAAATCCAAGATCTTGTGGACGACGGAACCATCCCACTTCCCGATCAAAAGCCCAACACCATTTCCAACCCTTCACCAAATCACAAGCAAAACACCCAAGTCGGTCAAATTTCCTTTATCTCTCCTTCAAATGACCTTATGTAGACACCCCAAAATGAGTCTCTCGTATACACGTTTATCCCCAATGATGAAAAGAAACACTCGGAAGGACTCTCAGATTGAAATTCTCCAAGTCAACAAAGTCAACAGTACCGTACGGTGCTCATCTCTCACGCACGGCACAGCCCAAGCAGCTTTTTGAATTTCGGTGGTCAGTTGTACCGCACGGCACATCTAGTGTGCCGCACAGCGCAGTTTGTGTGCCGTACGGCACTGTCACTTGTCACACAGCTTTTGCAGAGTTCCCAGCAGCTCAAAATGTTGACGAATTCGTTCCTCTGCTCATGATGATTTCGTGCAAGAGCGAAAACCTACCCCAGAGCCATCATTCCTTGGTGTGGAGAGGAAGTAAACTTGATGGCCAAGTCCTCCTCTCAGTCTATAAATCCCGATCAAATTCAACGGATTGGAGATGGAGAAAAAATTGTGAGAAAAACTATGGAAAACCCCACTTGAATTTTACTCCTAAAATTCTTCTCATACTCAAAATCACTTAATACCAATACCCTCAAGCTCCAGAAATCTACCTCATATTTCTAAAACCAATCCAGTTGCAAACCGAAACCCATTGCTCTGTTTTTCGTCCCAAAGCCTTCACTGATCATCACCAAAATCCATCAAACTCTCAACCAAGCCTCCCATACCATACTGAGGAGTAACTTCGCAAGCATTGGAAGGAGCTCAAGCCACATTCAGAAGTTCAAAGAAGAGGTTCAATCCGAAAGTTTCCGAACCGAGGTATAATCCCGTTTCGCCAAATTCGTAACTCGGTACCCTGAGGGGAGGGATGTCGGATGTGGGATGATGATCAATATCATCTCCACATTCGGTACGCCCATGTTACAGTAAAAACCGTTTAGTTTATATACCTCCCGGTCGCGTCGTACGGTGAAAATTTCGACTCGTACGGGGCAATTTTGTGAGGAGGAACATCTTCCATTCAAACATGCCACTTTCCCATTCAAAATAGTCTAGTTTTAACCATGTTTCATGCCTTATATGTGCTTTTATTTAATTGTTTCAAAAAAATCAAAATTCCAAGCTGTCGTGAGGTAAACAGTGTCGCACGACACTCCTCCTGTGTCGCACGGTACACTTGGAGTGCTGTACGGTACTCTTTTGAAAATTTGACCGTTAGGTTGATAAACAGTGCCGCACGGTACATCTAGTGTGCCGCACGGCACACTTTTTGGTAAAATGTGAAATTTTGATCAATGTCTTGCACGAACAGTTCGAATCTTTGATTGGTTGTTTGCTTACTGTTATAACTTGTCTTATTATCTGTTTTCATTGTTATTGTCTGCTTTGCATAATTCAAATGTTTATTTGATGAAATTCGGCATTAAAATGTTTTCTAAAAATCCCACAAATGTTTAGTAAAGACCGATTTTAATCGGGCGAACGGGGTGCATTAAAACCCTTCCTCGTTCGTAATCTGGCTCCCGAATCCAAAACGAATCTCTGGTTTTCAAATTGTTTTATAAATCATATTTTCAAAACGGTTTCTCGGGTCCCAAAACCATTTTCTGAAACCCGGGTGGCGACTCTATTTTCTAATCAAAATCCAACCAGCGTGGAGATCGACCGTCCACACCTTACCTCCACTACATTTGACCCAAGCCTTTATATCATACCACTCACCGAGCCTAAGCCTATCATTGCTATACCAGAGAACCTCGGGGTCCATTTCCTTTCATGTGCCAGTACATCGCCAAAGTCGAGGTGGAGTGATACCGCAGAAGTCGAAGAATGGTCTATGAGCGATAGGGATTGGGAAGAATCCCGACAAGCATTGTTCGGTTCTGTGCTAATCTCTGAGGACTCAAGCCAATTCATCGTCCCCGAATTCCTGGATAAGCCTATTGTTCACGTACCGGAAAGTTCCCATGTTTGTCGGATCGATGTAACAGAAAGCATTTTCGAGCAGGACAAGGAAGGAAGGAATACAAACCCCCTGGGAGAAATATTGACTCCAGACAGACATCCAACAGATAGTGTTTCACCACTCGCACGCTTCAGAGAAGAGGGTCGTTCTGATATAGAAGCTGCCTTTGGAAACCAAGATTGGTTCCCACAAGCATACATCAGTGACGGGTCTTTGCCTCAGCCATCAGCACCATTCCCGCCGTCATCCGATGTACATTCCCGCCGCTACCATCCGATGTATCCAAGTTGGCCACTGAAGTCACAACAAAGCTATGACCATCTTTGCAAGAACAAGAAATAGAGAATGGCTACCAATGGAAACAACATCGGGATGAAGAAGAGGTAGTCGACATCCAAGTTGGCCATGATGAAGTTTGGACCGTCAACAAAGCTATGTTGGATCAGTCTTTCTGGCAAGAACAAGAAATAGAGAATCTCCGGGCACAAATGGAAACAACTGGGATTAAGGAGCAAAGGAGTGAGAATGGTCTGATAGACTTCTGGGCTCAGGAACAAGAAGTGATACAACAGAAAGAGATAGATTTCTGGGCTAAAGAACAGGAAATAATATAGAAAAGGGAAACCATCAAGGTTGGTAAGCGAAAGGTTCAAGAGGTAGTCACAGATTTCTGGGGTGAAAATCAACAACTATGGGAAGAGACTGTCAACAAAATCACCAGAAGTGGCCGTGTATAACAACCAGCCCATCTCCAAGGCAAAAATTCTTCCAATCATGTCCCGGTGGAAGATTTCACTTGGGATGAGTTTGTTCAGCAAAATCCAAATCCTAACCCTCCAGAGGCCATCATTCAGCAGAATTCAATCCCAAATCCTCCAGGGAATGTCACTCGACCACTTCCAAGGTATCCCCCTCCAACGGATGATCCAATTCAGAAACAGCTCGAAAGAACCCCGGCATCGGTGTCCATTTGGGGACTGATTTCCTCATCTCGAGAGCATCGCCAAAAACTGATCAAAGCCCTATCAAACCGTGCCAAGCATGTAGTAACCTTTACTGAAAAAGACCTCCCACCTGAGGGAGCTGGTCACAACAAGACATTACACATTACTCTTAAATGCATGGGGAAATGGGTCCCGGTTGTGCTCTTAGACAATAGATCCGCCCTGAATGTTTGTCCTCTACGCACAGCCTACTGCTTGGGCCTGAAGAACAAGGACTTTCAACCGTCAAACCTTGGAGTAGTTGAGATGCATGTAACGGTTGAAAATTTCGAGACCAACGTCGAGTTTCATATACTTGACATTCCCTCATCGTTCAACTTATTGTTGGGCAGACCGTGGCTCCACCGATCAGATATCATGGCCGTGCCTTCGTCTCTGCATCAAAAAGTTCAACTCGGACTTGCAACTGGTACTTTGACCATTCACGGAGATTCTGAATCCGTCCGCATGTCCCTGACAATGCGCCATTACTCGAAATCACCCATGGGGAGGAAGACTTCACCCTTGGAGGATTTTCTTTTGACACTTCCAATGGGGTACTCACCATCAAGATGGACGAAGACTTCACGATAAGTTCAACCGCTCTCGACATGATGCTAAGAATGGAGTATCTGCCTGGTCTGGGGCTTGGACTCAATAATCAAGGGATAGCTGAATTCCCTAAGTTTCTGACCAACGGTCACCGTTTCGGTCTGGGATACGAGTCAGCCAGTGAGGATGGACAAGGATGGAAAACAAGGGCCCGTGCTGGAAAAAGACCTATTCATTTCGTAAAAGCTCCAGAAGTTGCTTATCATGGCGAGCCCAAACCATTCTGGGACATGGACACAAAAGCCAAACTGCCTGGGTTTGAGATCTTCGCCAATAACACTTGGGATAGTGATGACGAGACTGAGAAACGGGGAGAGCTGGTCCAGAATCTCCGTGTTGACTGGATTGAAGTTCTTGACTCAGAGAACCTGCTATCGCTGTTCAGGGAAGAAAGCCCATTGGGAATGGGAAGAGGCGAGCCTGCTGCAAAGTTAACGGATTCAGGGCCTGCCAAAGACGTGGAGCTGATGATGTTGGGTCAGGAAGCTCTGGAGGATGTCACTGCACTCATCATTGATGCCTGTGGAACTTATAAAAATTGTACATTCGTACCTAAGATCATTTACATTGGCACTAATTATGAGTTTGTGTCTGAGTCCAGCACTGAGTCTGAGTCCAGCATTGAGTCGGAGCATGAGTCTGTCATCACTCCGCGTCATCACTTCTCTTTTGAATTTGAGTCCACACTCATGTATCATGCCCCTGGGGCCCCCTTCTTGGCAATAAATGAAATCAACTTTGCTTACCTTGCTGTATCTGAAATAAATTGTGTTGACCCTGATGATGAAGGGATTGAGTTTGAGGAAGAAATTCCAAAAGAACTCCGATCCCTAATCGAAAGGGAAAACGAAAGGCATGCTCAGCCTATAAAAGAAGAAATAATCTCGATAAACTTGAAAGATGAGAATAATCCGCACATGGTTCAAATCGGCTCTGGATTGTCGTCAGAAGAATTTAAGGCCCACTCGGATCTCCTGAAAGAATTCGAGGATGTTTTCGCATGGTCACACGCGGATATGCCTGGTATTGATCCTGAAATTGTGGAACATCGAATCCCGTTGTATCCTGACGCAGAGCCTGTCAAACAGAAGCTAAGGAAGATGAGGCCAGATTGGGTGTTGGAAATCAAGAAAGAGATTCAACAACAGATAGATGCAGGTTTTCTTATGGTAAGAGAATATCCCCAATGAGTTGCAAACATTGTCCCCGTCCCTAAAAAGAACGGAAAGATTAGAGTCTGCGTGGATTTCAGGGATTTAAACAAGGCCAGCCCAAAAGATGACTTTCCTTTGCCGCACATCGACGTTTTGGTGGATAATACCGCGGGGCACGCATTACTGTCTTTCATGAATGGGTTTTCAGGTTACAATTAGATTCTTATGGCTCCAGAAGATCGCGAGAAAACCACCTTCACCACAGAATGGGGCACTTACTGTTACAGGGTCATGCCGTTTGGTTTGAAAAATGCGGGATCTACTTATCAAAGGGCAGCCGCGACGTTGTTACACGACATGATTCACAAGGAAGTAGAGGTATACGTGGATGACATGATCGTCAAAGCCAAGGAAAGGGAAGAGCATCTACCTAACCTCCGAAAGTTTTTTGAAAGGATCCGCAAGTATAGACTACGTCTTAATCCCGAGAACTGTACATTCGGGGTCACTGTTGGGAAAATGCTCGGGTTCATGATCACCACACGAGGAATCGAGGTAGACCCGTAAAAAATTAAAGCAATTCTGGAAATGGACCCACCTCGAACGGAGAAGGAAATACGAAGCTTCCTGGGAAAGATTCAGTTCATCAACAGATTTATTGCTAAGTTGACCTCAACTTGCGAACCGATGGTTCGTCTGTTAAAGAAGGGTGTACCATTCAAATGGGATGATAAGTGCCAGAAAGCTTTCGACGCCATCAAGAAGTACCTTCAGAACCCTCCAGTGTTGATGCCACCCATTCTGGGGCAGCCTCTCATTCTATATTTGTCTGTCACTTCATCAGCCATGGGATGTATGCTGGCACAAGAAGGAGAAGGGGGAAGCGAGAAAGTCGTGTACTACATCAGCAAGAAAATGATGGGATGTGAGGAGCGCTACACTTCATTAGAAAAAGTTTGTTGGGCACTGGTTTGGGCTTCCAAAAAGCTTAGACACTACATGCTAGCTTATTCTGTAAAGTTGATCTCCCGGATGGATCCTCTTAAATACTTGTTCGAGAAACCGGCACTGACTGGCAAGCTGGCACGGTGGTTACTCATGTTGGCTGAATTCGACATTAAGTATGTCACCCGGAAGTCGGTAAAAGGAAGAGTTGTGGCAGAATTTCTAGCAAACCGTCCCGTGGAAGGTCCAGAGGATGTAGAATTCGAATTCCCGGATGAGAATGTATTGACAATAGCCAACGATGTCTGGATGTTGTATTTTGATGGAACCGCTAATCAGAAAGGATTTGGGATTGGAGTACTGTTGATCTCGCAGGAAGGGTCACATATTCCACTTGCATTCAAGCTTAACTTTGAAGTCACTAACAATCAGGCGGAATACGAGGCAAGCATCGTCGGGATGGAAGCTGCCCTAGAAATTGGGGTCAAAAGACTGGAGGTAGTCGGTGATTCTAATTTGGTTGTGTCTCAAGCCAACGGGGATTGGAAGGTAAAAGAAGACAAACTCAAACCTTATCATAAAGATCTCGAGGATCTGATTTCACGATTTCAAATGGTCACATTCACTCATGTGCCGAGGTTGAAGAATCGGTTTGCAGATGCTCTAGCTACTCTAGCCTCGATGGTGGAGATACCAGATGGAGTTAAGCTGAGGCCAATCACAATTGAGCAAAGGGACAAGCCTGTCTTTGAGTATGTCATGATGGTTGATGAACCAAATGATGGCCTGCCATGGTATCATGACGTTTGGAACTTTATCGAGAAAGGAGAATATCCGGCAGAAACGGATAAGAAGGATCAAATCGCTCTTCGGAGGTTGGCCTCTCAGTATATTATCTGTGGAGGGAAGTTGTATCGGTGATCGCATTGCGGAGTGCATAAACTATGTGTGCACGGCGCAGAAGCCACCACAATTATGGAAGAAATCCACGAAGGTGTTTGTGGTCCTCACATGAACGGTATGATGCTTGCTAAGAAGATTCTTCATCAAGGATACTACTGGTCCACCATGGAAACCGAATGTGTCGAATACGTGCGACGATGCCATAAATGCCAAATTCACGCCAATCTCATGCATGTACCACC
The DNA here is from genome assembly GCA_016920895.1 of Vaccinium myrtillus. Lineage (NCBI taxonomy): Eukaryota > Viridiplantae > Streptophyta > Magnoliopsida > Ericales > Ericaceae > Vaccinium > Vaccinium myrtillus. The sequence goes on along the minus strand of JADGMU010000643.1, from coordinate 29,190 downwards.
ATCCGATCTGCACTCCATGACTTCGCCTTGGCCTTTCTCCACCTGGGGGATCGATGTCATCGGCAAAATTACACCGGCTGCATCAAACGGGAACAAATTCATCTTGGTTGCTATCGACTATTTTACAAAATGGGTCGAGGCTACCTCGTACACTACTCTCACAACAGTCCAAGTCGCTCATTTCATCAAACAGAACATCATTTACAGGTATGGTGTCCTTCAAGCTTTTATATCAGACAACGGGGTTCATTTCAAGGGAAGAGCCGCAGAAGTGCTTGAAGAGTTCGGAATTCAAATCCATAAATCCACCGTCTACCGGCCACATACTAACGGAGCCGTCGAAGCAGCAAACAAAACCCTCAAGACGATACTTGAGAGAACCACTCAGTCTGCAAGAAACTGGCACGAGCAGTTACCATTAGCCTTGTGGGGATATCAGACATCCATCCGTACTCCGACAGGGGCAACACCATACTCTTTGGTTTATGGCATGGAGGTCGTCCTCCCAATCGAGCTTGAGGTACCATCTCTGAGGGCCATGATCGAATCAGAGATCAATGAAGCAGAATGGCAAAACGCAAGGTTTGAAGAGCTTATGTTGTTTGACGAAAGGCGGCTTAAGGCTTTGTATCACGTTCAGGGATATCAGCGTCGAATCGCGCGGGCGTTCAATAAAAAGGTCAAATCCAGGAACTTACAAGAAGGGGACATGGTTTTAAAGGAGATCCGAGCTCCGGTTTTTTACCCTCGAGGGAAATTCCGGCCAAAATGGGCAGGGCCGTATATCATCAAGAAAGTTCTATCCAGAGGCGCAACTCAGCTTATCGACCTTGACGGTAACGAGTTCACAACTTTGGTCAACATGGACCAGCTCAAGAGATACTATCCATGAGAGAAGCTCGTTGGGCTGAAAACCGCAAGGGCGGGCAGTGCCAGGAAAAATTTAGAGCAAGCCTGCTAGGTCGAAAACCCACATTGGGCGGTCTAGGCAAAAGTTAAGGCAGAAACATTCAAATGAGCTCGCTAGACCGAAAACCCGAAAGGGCGGTACTAGGCAAAACTAAGAGCGTAAAAGGAGAGTGTTAACACACGAGTGAACCCTAGCTAAATTTGTTTGCCTGAACTACGTCATGACTTGATTCCTTTTAAGGATACGTAGGCATCCTCACCTTGAGGACCGGTCACAACGTTTCAAAAAAAATCTCTTGAGTTGATCCAAAGCTATCATTTGCACGCACAATCATTGTGAATCAAAGCGGAAAAACTCTCATAATTCAGTTTATTAACTTTTTCGATTACAAGGCTGAGCATGAAACTTTCAAAAAACAAAATAACACAAGCATTGGCTCCTACGGGTCCATAATTTATTTCGGGTACATTAAGGTTGAGTCAAAGTCAGTTTTGGTGTCCATTTTCTCTTTCTTCAATGTCTCTCAGCAGCCATTTTGTGTATCGCCTTGTGAGCAGAACAGTGGGATAGTCATCTCTTGGAATGGTCACTCGCTCCCTCCAAGTGTTTTGATAAGCTCGAACAGTTGCATGATTGAAGTTTGGTATGATGAAGTTTTCAGTGTTAGCTGACGGAACTACCTGACGGACACCAAGTTGACGAAGAATGCGGTAGGGAATGTAAAAGGTCCAACCAGTCAGACCAACCAGAACCATTCGCCGACGTCCCATATTGCATAAAGCCATGGTCGGACGGTCAAACCAAGACAAACGCCAAGAAATCATCTCCTCAGTGAGCCGGGAAAACACTTGAGCCCAACCTTGGACATTCCCATAAAACTCTTGGAAGTCCCTTTGAACAAAGCCCTGTGTTTCGTGAATTCTATTTCTCGGCACTGCTTCCAACAGATTCGCCTTATCACAAATCCAAGTCTGCAAGAGAGAAAAAACAAGTCAGTAACTGTAGAAAGCCTAAGCCCGAGCATTGAGGTAAAATAAGAATGAGAGATAAACCGAAAAGGAGAGCTGAGTGAGAAGCCTACCTGTAGGAGCAAAGCACTTCCTTCAAAAACATTTGTCTGACCGGCACGAACTCTGTCTAATCCAATCAAAGTCTCAGCTAGAACCATGGGAGCCACGTCCTTGCGTTCTTCAATTTGCATGGCCACCCCATCAAGTGCAGAGTTGGCTTGATCGTCTGTTCGAACAAACAAAAATGCCTCAAGAATGCTAAGGCATAGTGCAAAACCCTCTGGACGAAACTGGCTGATAAGACGTGGGATGTTTAGCACACCTCCGTCCATCATAGACCGTGCAACATTGTTACTCAAACCAAGTTTTTGGGACAAGATTCCAGCATAACTCATCCCGTAGATAGGAACCACGGGAATTTCCAAGTCAAAACCACCGAGGTACGCATGAAATTCTTTCACGGTCGGGCATAATTCATGAAAACCGAAGCGAAACACATGAACTTCGGGATCCCAGAATTGAACGGCCGCGTGCAACAATTCAGGACGTATGGTTACATCTCGAACGTAGCGCAATGAATGAAGCCTATGGTTCCGGAAGTTTAACCAACCCATGCCGTCGAGCTCATCGAGCCATGGTCGAATTAAAGCTGAAATGCTAATTGCCATGGGAGAAGTATGGAAGCAAGGAAGTGTTGAATTTTGGTACTGTAAAAGAAGCTTAAAGTTGTACGTACAAGAAGCATACAACAAAGGCTAGCCTTTGTAAAGAGGAAGGATTGCCTCGGGACGCGTGCCACCATTGGATAATGTGAGGATTGCATGGGATGGATGGAAATCTGCAAAATAGGTATTCCCTAGGCCTATCAAGACTGTAATATGCTCAGATGCAAGCAAGAAGCCAAGCGGAGGTCCAGAAGTCAGAAGCCGGGGCCAGAATTGTGAGAGCGGCATGCATGAACCATACGGTTCATATACGCAAGCCGTGCGGCTTGTATGGGGAAGTCGTACGGCCCCCCTTGAGGTTTTCAAGAACAAATTTCAGATTAGCACTCCCCGGACCATTTCGGGCATATTTTTGGCACTTTTCATGTTCATTCAAGTCATAATTGATGTTTTAGGATTATTGGAACAATCATTTGAAATTTTTGGTCGAATTTGGGTAGTCGGATACTCCGAAATCTCAGATACGGCAAAACCGGCAAAAATCGGCGAACGAGACACCCGTCGTTTCTATTTCTGGGGCACCAATGGCTCCCGCAAGTCACAATACACGTTTGCAACATCAAAGCAAGGTCATTTGGAAAACTTAACAGAAAGTTTGAAATTCGGACATCCCGAGGCATGAAATTTGCGAAAACGGGGCGTATCGGCAAGTCGAAACCCGTTCGAGTTATATTTTCCTTATTTCATTGGTTCAAATAAGTTACATGATGTATTTATGACCTGCTGGAGGTATCATTTGGTGGATTTGACAGAAAGTTTGAAATTCGGACATCCCGAGGCATGAAATTTGCGAAAACGGGGCGTATCGGCAAGTCGAAACCCGTTCGAGTTATATTTTCCTTGTTTCATTGGTTCAAATAAGTTACAGGATGTATTTATGACCTGCTGGAGGTATCATTTGGTGGATTTGACAGAAAGTTTGAAATTCGGACATTCCGAGGCATGGAATTTGCAAAAACGGGGCGTATCGCCGAGCCGAAATTTGTCGAGTGACATTTTCTTCGTTTCATTGGTTCAAGCAAGTTACGAGACATATTTATGACTTGTTGGAAGTTTCATTTGGCACTTATCATGCGAATTGCAAATTTGAGCATATCGGGCCCTGTTTCGCTCAGTTTTTCGTCTTACATGCCCAATTCAAGTTGGTTGAGCCAGCTTGTATTCTCATCAATCACTCACCAAATTCAAACCAAATCAATCCACAGCTACACATCTTTGTTGCGCCAGAGGTGTTTGTCAGGTTTTGTCAATTTCAGTCACCCTCAAAGCATTTGTACATAAAGCTCAGTCTTAAAGTTTCAGTCTGTTGAGTCAGTTTTGCATCAATCACTCCACAGTAACGTATTCTCATTGCCCCAGAGGCGTTTATCATGTTTCGTCAGTTTCGGTCACCCTCAAAACATTCGTGCATCAATTTCAGATTTTAAACTCAGAAATTGCCAGTATAAAAGCAAGTACGAAATGACATTTGCATCATGAAAAGTAAAAGTGCATCCATCCCAGGAAAACATGCCCGACGTCTAAAGCTAGCTCGGCACACATGCCGCATCCATGAGTAAAAAGCAAAAGGGCAAACAGGCGCCCGAACTGAAAACCGAACACGCAGGCTCGTCCTAAATAAAATTTATCTCCTAAATATAAACTGTCAGGTACTGCTACTCATCGGAAGAACTCGGGTGGTCACTCTCAGTCTGGTCCTCATCATGGTCACTGCTACCCTCTGAATCTCCTACCCGCAAGCGCCAACTCCCGGGTCCCTCTACCGAAAAGCGACTACTCCGCAGAACCCTGTCAGAAACTGGGGCTGAAGGCTGAGTATGCGCTGGACCACCACTGGCATTCTTCATCAGAGGCCTGGTACGACACGGTGGAGAAAGGAACACCTCCTGCACAAGGAGAAAATTCATTAACAAACAGTTCAATCATTCAAGTCTCAAGAGTCACAACACAAAGCATACCTGGTCTGCCTCACTGCCAGCTGAACGACCCCGCCTCGGCCTACGGCGACTCCCGGACTGGTCTATCTCACTGCCTATAGAACGGTCACGTCGCGATCTACGGCGACTCCCAGACCCGCCACCAGCACCGCGACTACCACTGGCCCCCCGGCTACCAACTCCAGCGCCGCCACCTCCGCGCTCACCTCTCGCTCTACCTCCTGAGCCACGCCCACCTCGACGGGCACCTCCACCTCTACGTACACCGCCAGCTCCGGCATCTCCACCACCGCCACCATCATCATCACCAGCCTGTGGCACAATGCCAGGCTCTGCTCTAAGTCACGTACCAGCTCAACCTGGGATGTGACCCACTCAACTGGAAACTGCAAGGAAGAAATAAAAGCATTAGCAGGTAACAGAGCAAGAAATTCAAATTTGAAATAAAAACTGACTATTGCCATTTTGTCTTTTTCAGGTTACCTCTCTCGCTGTCAACACCACTGGGTCAATCACTCGGGGGACGTCTATCACTCCCATAACTCCACCAGCCGTCATCACCTCTATCTCTCTCCTCGCCGCAGGTAAAGCAACGTCTTCCACTGGAACAGGCCCAGCCAACCGAGCCTCCATGCGCAAGTCATGGGCAAGTGTGGTCGTCACGTACTGATCGTAGGCCACAGAAGGGTGAAAAGTCCAAGACGTGTCCAGCACTGTGTACGTCTCTATCTCAGCCAGAGTATACTCCTGCGTGCGCAGAATACGCGGTGGAAGCGAAGCTGGTACTTTGAAATGGCCCAACCCCCAGGACTGACGTGCCACTCGGTCTCCTAAGTACCACTGTCAGCCATAAGGGGACTCCAATAGTATACGCCCCCGTGTCACCACCAGACTCCTAGCCAAGAAGGGACGCTCCAGCCTATCCCACACACCCCAGCGCACCTACAAGCAACTTTGGATTATTCTTGGAGAACCAACAGTGGAATTTGAAATGAAATCTCAGAGAGTTTGTGATGTTATACCGTCTCACCCATAGACCGGTCAAAGAAGAGGCGACAGAACCTCAAATCCCTGTTCTCTGCTTTCTTTCCAAGAGACCCTTTTGCCCACCTCATCGCACGTGGAAGCACTCGGTCATCATTGTAAAAATTCTCCGGGCTCGGCACTCCGAATACCTCATAAGCCCATATCTGCATTGTCAAAGTAATTCATCAGTAACAAAAGCAGATATGACAAGACACAGTGCAAAGTGTATGGAGCAAGAATGTGTGATGTTTTACCTCCAGGATCCTCCAATAACCAGCAATGGTGTTCGCCGCACCGCGAACCACCGAACCCAAGAAACAGTAAAGCGTGCACAGAGCAGAGCCACCCCAGTCAAACCGCCCAACCATTTCCAACTCTCCTAAAGCAGGCAACCAACCCAAATGAACCGTGTGCTGACGGTTAGGAAACAAAGATTGTCCGAACATGTATAACAAGTAGGCTCTGGCCATCTGACACGCCTCTAAGTCAGTCTCAGGCACATAGTCCCAAAGGGCTGGCAAGTGGTCGCACCTCACCATCGGCTCATCTCCCATCTCTCTCCCCAAGTAATGCCGGATCGTTGCTCTGTCCAAGTACAACCCCGAGTCAAAAGGGATCAGGTCTCCTCCAACTCTCAAACCCGTGGTCGCTGCAAAGTCCAGTGGAGTGATCGTCATCTCCCCAAACATGAAGTGAAAACTGTTGGTGGTGTCCCACCAACGCTCCACCAAAGCTCTCACCAACTGCCGGTTCCCTCGAGTCTCCATCAAAGTCCTAATAAACGGAGTAAAACCCGAGACATCCACAAACCAGAGCAGCGAAAAGTCCCTTGTTCACCTGTTTCAAACACAAGTACACTCAATCAGTACAAGCAAACAGAGAATGTGATAAACAGAAAGCAAAAATCAAAGGGAACAAGTTCAAGTTCAAGTGCATACCAGAGTCCTGTTCGATATGTGTGTCGTTGGGTCCCAAAGAACCTGGTCCTCAGGGTAAAAAGGTAACGGCGGCTCGTACGTCCCACACCCCAGCGGTATGATAAAGTGAAGCCGAAACACATAATCTCAGGGGTGAAAGGTGGCCTGTCCCTCAAAGCCCGTCTAACCTCCTCAACAATGGTCACATGGACCGCCTCCTCTGCCTGTCTCTCCTCTCTCTCGGCGTCCTGGACAATCGCCGGTGGGGTCTGACCAACCAAAACACTCTCCAGCTCAGGAAAGTCCTGCACACTCCTAGCTAGAGATTCGTCAGTAGCCGCCTATAAAGTATCTCCCAAGGTAGCTCTCAAGGCCTGTGATGAGTCAGCCAGTGGGTGAAACAACACGGGGTTCGCAACCCCTGCACCTCTCCCTGCTCCCTCTGCTCTCTCTGCACCCAGTGCATGTGACAAGCTATTAAAGACACGAGAGAGGGGTACATCAGGAACTATCCTCTCAACACGTGCCTCCTAAGTATGGGTACTGTCTCTCTGTTGCAACTAACCACTATCCCTCTCCTCACCACCACTATCATCTGTCGCACCCAAATCCTCCATCTCTATATCCCCTAGCTCAGTAACAGTCTCTGGAACGCTAGTCGGAGGCAAGTCTCCACCAACTGGTGTATCCCCTCCCAAAACCGCACTCATAACCTCCTGAGGGACCTCGACCTCACCAACTGCAGTGCCCTCAATGGCTCTCTCATCATACAAATAGTCCACACCACCCACCGTCATCTCAATTTCAGATATGGAAACATTCAAATCTAAATCCATAGGTATTGAAAGACTTTGAGTAATCGTGGTATTTACCCGAACGTCGGCAAGACTCTGATCACCACCAATGTCGCCATGCAACTCAACCCAGTCAACCCTCGTGCTCTCAGGGTCATGAACAGCACTACCACTGCCCTCCAAGGGAATACCAGCAATCGGACCCTCATGGGTCAGGACCGAATCACCCCCGGATGCCTCCACTGGCGCAGCACCACCAGTGTCGGTCGTACGGTGCCCGTCGCCAGCCGTACGGTCTCTTCCTCCGTCACAATCCTCAATCGCACCACCAACCGGTGCTGAACCATACTCGGAAGTTGAGAGGGTCACAACCGGATCACCCTCACTCGGAATAGTGAAAACCGAATCACCCATGGTCGAATCTGCCGCCGTTTGGCTCTCATCCGCCGCCGTTCGGCTTTACTCTCCCGCCGGCGACGATGTACGAACACTAGATGAAGTAGAACCCCCGGCCGTCGGGATCGGCCCCTTGCTCACCGGAATGGGCTATTGGTTCGCCCGAACTCGCCATGGCCGAAGACTCCGAAATTTGGTTTTGGGTTTTCAAGATCTTGGAAGAAAATCGGCAAAGAGAGCATAAGAATGGTTGAATCGGCCTCTCTATGAGAACAACAGACTGAAATCTCAAGCAAAGAGGGTAATAATCGGAGTATAAGGCAGTTACAGAAAACAAAAAATTGATTTTTGGAAGCAAGGAAGCCGTGCGGCTTGTGTTTGAAATTGTGCGGCTCCCCCGCACGGACCGTGCGGTCTATCTCCTCCAACAGGTTTTTCCAAAATCACACTTACCCCCCAATTGTTCATACTTTCAAAAATAGCCCCAGCGCGTCTTAATCCCAAGATTTTTGAAAATTCCCGCATTCAAAAGCCCTCAACGGCATTCATAAAGGTTTTCAAAATATATTTATTTATTTATTTACCCAATTAAATTTCACAAATCATTTTAAAGCCCTCAACGGCATTCAAAATCATTTTTTTAAGACCTCAATGACATCGATTAGTCTTCAAAAAATATTTTAAAGTCCGTAAGGCACTGTTCAAATTTTCTAAAAATCATTTTAAGCCCTCGACGACACCATATTAATTTTTCATAAATCATTTCTAAAGCCCGTCACGGCACCGGTTATTTTTCAGAAAAACATTCAAAGTCCGTAAGGCATTGTTCAAGATTTTTCCAAAAAAAACATTTTAAGCCCTCAACGGCACCAGATTAATTTTCCATAAATCATTTCTAAAGCCCGTCACGGCACCGGTTATTTTTCAGAAAAACATTCAAAGTCCGTAAGGCACTGTTCAAATTTTCTAAAAATCGTTTTAAGCCCTCGACGGCACTAGATTAATTTTTCATAAATCATTTTAAAGCCCGTCACGGCACCGGTTATTTTACAAAAAAACATTCAAAGTCCGTAAGGCACTGTTCAAGATTTTTCCAAAAAAAACATTTTAAGCCCTCAACGGCACCAGATTAATTTTTCATAAATCATTTCTAAAGCCCGTCACGACACCGGTTATTTTTCAGAAAAACATTCAAAGTCCGTAAGGCACTGTTCAAATTTTCTAAAAATCGTTTTAAGCCCTCGACGGCACCAGATTAATTTTTCATAAATCATTTTAAAGCCCGTCACGACACCGGTTATTTTCAGAAAAACATTCAAAGTCCGTAAGGCACTGTTCAAGATTTTTCCAAAAAAAAATTTTAAGCCCTCGACAGCACCAGATTAATTTTTCATAAATCATTTCTAAAGCCCGTCACGGCACCGGTTATTTTTCAGAAAATATTTTAAAGTCCGTAAGGCACTGTTCAAATTTTCTAAAAATCGTTTTAAGCCCTCGACGACACCAGATTAATTTTTCATAAATCATTTTAAAGCCCGTCACGGCACCGGTTATTTTTCAGAAAAACATTCAAAGTCCCTAAGGCACTGTTCAAGATTTTTCCAAAAAAAACATTTTAAGCCCTCAACGGCACCTGCAAAATCATTTCTAAAGCCCGTCACAAAGACTTAAGTTATTTTTCGTAAAAACATTCAAAGTCCGTAAGGCACTCGTTCAAATTTTCTAAAAATCGCTTTAAGCCCTCCTCAACGGCACTGATTAATTTTTCATAAATCATTTTAATGCCCGTCACGGCACCGGCACTCGCTCAAGATTTTTCCAAAAAACATTTTAAGCCCTCAACGCACTGATTAATTTTTCATAAATCATTTCTAAAAAAACGGTTATTTTTCAAAAAACATTCAAAGTCCGTAAGCACTGTTCAAATTTTCTAAAATCGCTTTTAAGCCCTCGTTCAAGATTAATTTTTCATAAATCATTTTAAAGCCCGTAAGCCCTCAAGATTTTTCCAAAAAAATTTTAAGCCCTCGACGGCACTTAATTTTTCATAAATCATTTCTAAAGCCCATCACGACATTTTTTAAAAATATTTTAAAGTCCGTAAGGCACCATTTTAAGCCCTCGAACACCAGTTAATTTTTCATAAATCATTTTAAAGCCCGTCACGGCACCGGTTATTTTTCGAAAAACATTCAAAGTCCCTAAGGCACTTTGTTTTTTCCAAAAAAACATTTTTCAAAAATCATTTTAAAGCCCTTCAAATTTTCTAAAATCGCTTTAAGCCCTCGACGATTATTAATTTTTCATAAATCATTTTAAAGCCCGTCACGACCAAGGTTATTTTTCAAAAAACATTGAAAGTCCGTAAGGCACCGTTCAAGATTTTTCCAAAAAAATTTTAAGCCCTCAACGGCACCAGATTAATTTTTCATAAATCATTTCTAAAGCCCATCACGACACCGGTTATAGGTTATTTCGTAAAACATTCAAAGTCCGTAAGGCACTTCAAATTTCTAAAAATCGTTTTAAGCCCTCGACGACACTGGTTAATTTTTCATAAATCATTTTAAAGCCCGTCAACACCGGTTATTTTTCCAAAAACATTCAAAGTCCGTAAGGCACTCTTTTTCAAGATTTTTCCAAAAAAATTTTAAGCCCTCGAATTTTAATTTTTCATAAATCATTTCTAAAGCCCGATCACGACACTGGTTATTTTTCGAAAATATTTTAAAGTCCGTAAGGCAATGTTCAAATTTTCTAAAAATCGTTTTAAGCCCTCGACGACACCAGATTAATTTTTCCTAAATCATTTTAAAGCCCGTCACGGCACCGGTTATTTTTCAGAAAAACATTCAAAGTCCATAAGGCACTGTTCAAGATTTTTCCATAAAAACATTTTAAGCCCTCGACGGCACGAGATTAATTTTTCATAAATCATTTCTAAAGCCCGTCACGACACCGGTTATTTTTCGGAAAACATTCAAAGTCCGTAAGGCACTGTTCAAATTTTCTAAAAATCGTTTTAAGCCCTCGACGGCACCAGAATTAATTTTCTTAAATATTTTCTAAAAGTCTGTCACGACACCAGTTATTTTTTCAGAAAAACATTCAAAGTCCGTATGGCACTGTTCAAGATTTTTCAAAAAAACATTTTAAGGCCTCGACGGCACCAGATTAATTTTTCATAAATCATTTTAAAGCTCGTCACGGCACCGGTTATTTTTCAGAAAATATTTTAAAGTCCGTCACGACATTTGTTATTGCTCAGAAATCATTTGGAGCCTTCAAACGGCAATTCAGGTTTTCCAAAATCCCTCTGTGGTATTTATTAAATTTCCTAGCATTTTCTCACCCCAAACTACGATCGGTCTGATCCCTACAAAAAGGGTACGTAGGAAGCTCTTTGCTCGACCATGTTTTTTTTGGATTATTTGTTTCTTTTCCGCGCCGGGACATTCAAAATTGGGACGTCTATATCTTTGACGTGACTCGCATCTCAGAATGATGACCAAGTCTCGCCAAAGAGGGGCAACTGTAGACACCCCAATTTTGATACCCGTGCATCCCCAATGACGAAAGAACGATTAAACTACCTTGGAGCATGTCCAGAAAATTTGGAACTGAGCCACAAAGACCGCACGGCTCCTATCTCAAGCTGTGCGACTCACTTTTTCCTTCACAAGCCGTACGGCTCCAACATTCAAGCCGTACGGCTCCTCTTGAGAGCCGTACGGTGGGTATCGTTATCCTCTGCAAAAAATCCTGAGAAATCGGGCGTTCAGGAATCTCATCATCACTCGCCGGAGAATATCATCATTTTATTCTCTTCCTCCGGCTATAAATAGAGGCATCATCCTCACACAGAAAGAGAGAGAATCAGACCCAGAAAAAGTCTCCGTTCAAATTTTCCGGCGAAATCTGCATCCGAAACCGCAAAAAAAAAAACCTTCTCGAGCCTCTGTTCTCTTCCTATTTCACTCAAACCCAACCCCTCGTCTCACTCTAGAACTTACCAAATCAAATTTTCGTTGTTCAAATTCAAAGTATCCGTAGTCGCCCATTTCTGTTCAAGCTCCATAGAGCTATAAAATCACTTTTCAAGCTTCGATTCTCAATCGCGGCTCTCCGAGAGTATCCCTGGGTTGATAATGGTTTCAACAACCATATCTTAACTCAGTAAATCATTTTCAAAACAAAAACCGGCTTTCCGGAGCCGTAACGGGCGATTTTTCTTGATAAACGCACGGTACGATCCGTACCGGAAGTAAATTCTACTTCAACAACTCGTTTTCAAACAAAAACAGTTTACTTGGGGTTGATTTGAAAGAGGAAAACCGAACTTTGAACAAGTTTTGGACTCACTGGTCCTGAAACAAAATTTTAAAAAATGTAGTTGTACGCAAGCCGTACGGCTTGCAGTACCAACCGTATGGCCTCAACAGAGGAGCCGTACGGCTCCTGTTCAAAATAAAATTTCTTCCTCTGTTAGCCCCTGTTTTCTTTTCTTTCTGTTCGTTTAAAATCTTCTGTTTTATTACGGTTTGCCCTCTCTATTTTCCGTTATTACTATTTGGTCTTTTGCATTTAATTTTATTTTCGTTTTGGTTTTGTTATTTTATTTGTATATTTGTTTAAAGTTTCCATATCAAAATATTTTCTACAAAAATCCCACAAATTATTTAGTAAAGACCGGGAATTTCTCGGGCGAACAGGGTGCATTTTTCAATAAAACCTTCCCCGCGCGTAATCTGGCTTCCGAATCCAAAAAGAATCTTTTCGCGGATCAAATCTTTTCTAACATGGCATGAGAGTCAACAATTGTTTCTTTTAAACGGTTTCTCGGGTACCAATCATTTTTCAAATTTAAATCCCGGGTGGCGAGTCACATTTTCGTTTTCATAATTTTCAAATCAATCATATAGCCGTGCCGCGTGGCCCAGTGTCCACAGCAGCCCTGGACGGCTGCTTCACAATATTTTCTCCACAAAGTCGTGTAGTCTTTTTAAAACCTTCCGGAGATGTCCCGGAGTTCCCCATATTACTTTTGACTCCCAAGCATTGTAACCGCCAGAGTCTAGACATTATCCTTTGTGTGCCGTAGAAACGCCTCTGTGCCTCGCTGGCCCAAATTCCCAAGCAAGATTAACTTCTCTAAAACTTCAGTTTTTCTTCCGAACTACGGGAGACCTAATTTCTCCTGAGGCCGGAGATACGCAAGCAGCCCGATGAGGGCTCGATTTTGAATAAAACTTTTTTTTTGTCTTCAGGGCTCGGTCCAGAACTATGACTGGAGATACGTAGGCAACCCTCAAGCTGGGCTCGATGCAAATCTTTATTAAATACATATTTTCCCTTTTATATTGTAAATGTCTCATGCAATAAAATACATTTTCAAACAAAATATTAGTTTTCTTCTTCTTATCATGTGTATGTCTTCATTTACTATCCTCACAAGTCTTCAAATGATCATTTTATTTTGGAAAAGTTTGTTCCGAATGCCGAAGGGGGAGGGTGCTCCGACTTCCCTACACACAATAGTGAATTACCGAACCTTTTCTTCTCTAAAATCGCAGACCAAACAATAAACCGAGTCATTTATATCAAACAAAACGGGGTCTTTTGGCTTGAGATATTTATTTCTCATTTTTCAAAATACTTATTTATATGGTGACTTGACACACCTAGAATCATGTCAAGTGGCGACTCTGAGTTATTTTCATTAAATTTATTCTGGCTTAGTCACAGCAGTAAAACCCGTGCTTTAATTTTACAAAATCACGTCGCTTGAATATCACTTGGATCACTTGACCATAAAACCCGTTTTCCAAAACCCCTTGGTCGAAATCCCGAGTGCGACACTTGCCATATTACATTAGTCATTACTTTGTCTGCATGCATCCTTGCCATATCACAATAGTCGTTATGCTGTCTGCACACATATTTATGCTTTTACTCCTGTAGTCATGTTGTCCGAATTATTCCATGCATATCACCTATCCCCAATATTTACTGCATGTTTCTCCCCATCATATACATTTACGGTTTTGTCCATGCATTCGCATATTGCATGATTAATCAATTGTTCTGCCCTCATGGTTGGCCTATGGGTAACCCGTATATTCTTGTAGTTTCTTAATCGGGTTACTTTCCTAACCCGGCTTGGTTTTTTAATTTGGAAAGTTTCCTAATCTGGTTAGGTTCCTTGATTAGGTTACTTTCCTAATCTGAACTGGTTTCCTAATTTTGGAAAGTCACCTAATTTGGTTTGGCTTCTTGGTTTAGAAGTTTCCATTTTTAGAAAATTTCCATTCTAGTTAGTTTCATAATCCATGCATGTTTCCTACTCTCGTTCAGTTGTATGTTTAGTTTAGAACCCTGTTTTGCATCTTCCCACTTAGCTCCCAAGCCTTTGTTATGTATGTGTAGTTTAGGGCTTAGTTTTAGGGTAACTCCCCCTAGATTGAAAAATATGATCAGTTAAAAATTGCATTGGAATTCGGCATGGACAAACAATTTGGGACAGAAGGAGTAATTCTTTTGGCAAAGCATTATCAGATTGCCCATTTTCCCTTAGTTGTTTAGTTGCGGTGTTTAATTGGATCTCTGGAAGATTACCATATATTCCTAAAGATTGGCATAGCAATCTCTAGTAGGAATTGTAGAACAAGTTCAATCCACAACTCCCCTATGGATCTTGGAAACCAGAGTGATAGAACTTATAATAACAAAAAAGATAGCGTAATAAATAGAAAAACAAGCAGATATACGTGAAAAACCTCAACGCGAGGAACAATCATAGGAGGCACACCAGCCCGCTATAGTAAACAAATAATGAAGTACAAGCCTTCTCTCCTATCTCTCAGAAAAGTTTTCTTTTGCCTCCTCTCATGTTTAGAATGAAACACTCTTATCCTAATTTCAATGCAACTGCAATATAAATACATAAGGCCTAATGGCTATAATTGTCACTGCCGAGGGGGCTCGCCCCCTTCAACCCCACGCTTTTGTTGCAAGTTGTCTGCATCTCCAACACTATCTCACTTCGAGGTTTCAAATTTAGGTTGAACGCAGGTCTGTCGTGAATTGTCGGTTGGAATCAATGGTAGAGGACTCAGGGACCAAACACCTTTCCACCATTACCAACCTACCACAAACACATGGTAGCTCCCACATTACAACCAACATAACACCAGCTTTACCACACAACCACCATTTACCATTGTAACTGTCATTTCACCACGGGTTGTAGTCGTCACCTCTCCACTAATACCACCCTAGCTACCACAAAAAATTGGTAGCTATGAATAAAATTAAAAGAGAATGATCACAAATAAAATAGTTAATGATCACAAATAAAATAGTAGTTTTAGTTTAGCTCTTAATGTTTTTATTGAACAACTTTTTAACTTAAAAAGTTCAGCATGGAACACTTTTCTTATTCTTTTTTTATCGTAGCAAATTTATTGAAAAAACTTGACAAATGGTACATCAAGTTCGGGGAGAGAGGAAGGGACTCCAATGAAAATTGAAGAAATTAAAAACACCTGATGGAACAAAAGCCAAAACACCCAGTGGGCCAAGCCTAACACACCTGAAGGCCTTGCTAAAAAAGGGCATACCGAATCCAAAAAAGAGCAAACAAAACCCTAGATGTCAAACTACACTTTGTTGCCGCCCCAAGCCCAAAGTTGCCTCCACCTGACCACAGAAACAGAGGAAGCCCATGGACTGCCCTCCAGCCACCATCAACCGAAACCGCCATATGCCATTAAGCTTAAACTGGAATCAGCCAACAGTGGTTTATGTTGGGATTCAAAGTTTTATAAATTTAAATAAAGAGGTTTGTTTATAGGTAGTGCCTTTTCATACAAAGGGACATGACTTTTGCAAAGAGTCACTTTGAGTTCTATAAATATAGAATTATCCTACAAGGGTTTTTAACATCTTGACTTCTTAAATTCCCATCTCTCCTCTCATTTTATAATTTCTATATCCTCTGGGCAATTAGTGAAAGACTTGGCACCCTCGTCTTCTACCGATCGTGTAACATGGAAAGATACTGTGAGATTTCTGGGTTGTATCTAAGAATGGTATTTGACCGTCATAACCTACACGAAGGGAGGCGAATATGGCTTTAGGACAGTGACTTGTCGTGCCTTCCTTCGATCTCACAGGCTATTTTCCTAATTCTACTATCTAATATATTTGTTTAATGGTGTTCATGATTTCCATGTCTTGTGCCGTATTTTACATTCCGATGTTTTGTATTTATTGTGATATAAAGTTCTAACAATCTATTAAGCCGTATTTTCATAATTCTTTCGGTTTCAGATTTTGTGTTCGGAAAAAGCCAAATTCATTGTTTTAGTTAGTGGGAAGTTTTTGTCATATAGTTTGTGTAGGAAAGGTCAGCGCGTAAGGTGATGAGGCAGTTGACCAACCAATAATAGCTATCCACGTGGCTCGATAAGATTCAACGGACACGTCATCAGTCAACTAAAAATGAGGACTGAGGAAGAGCCCCACCGCGAGGAGACGACCTCGCGGAAAGACACAGCAAAACTAAAGACACCCCAAGCAAGGGGTGCCCTATACAAGAGAAATGCTACTAAGGAGAAGTTCACCCCTCGCGAGGACCTCCGAGAAGAGGACCGACGCGACGGGATAGAGTGAACACTCACACAAGCACGCGAACCAAGCTCGCGACTGTACCTGACCAAAAGGCAGGGATGGGGAAGTCGATACGAGCTCGAAAGAGGTCTTGGCGCGAGCTAAAGGGCTCGCGACCATACCCAACACAGCGGGAATAGGGGAGAAACAAGTGGCTTGGTGGCTTTAAGGGATTAAGGGTCGCGACGAAGGGAAAACGATGCACTGGCATGGTTTAATGGAAGCTTCCTAACGGCCAGTGACATCACCCACGTCGCCCGAATATACGGAGAGAGCACGTGTCATCATGTTATTGGGGAAATGTCTGCAGCCCCATGATTGGGTGTAGATCCCTATAAATATGAGACATTCATTCATAAATCCCAGAGACAGAGATTGAGAGATTCATTTCGTCTAAGGAACACGGAAATCTTAGAAAGAGGAAGTGACTCAGAGCTCTGGAAACAAGGACTCTGTTCTTGCTAGTGCTCGCGAGCACATCTTTCTTCTAAGACTGTGATTCTAGGACAATGATGATCCAAATGGGAATGAACTGAACGTTGCTGCCTTCTCTTTCTGTATATTTGGCTTAATCCCTTACCCCTTTACACACTCTCTTATTCCTGATTCAATTGTTAGCTATTGTTTGCCTCTCCAAGTTAACGTATTAACTCAAACAACGAACCGAACCTACATAAGGCGACTCCGCTGGGGAGGCTTTCATAGCTGATGGTTGACACAAGAAGCCGTTTACAAAATCAACAAAGTGGTTCGCAAACGCACAGTTCTTCTTCCCATAATCTCTTAGGTGCCATTGAAACTCTTCGACAAAGAGCAATGGAACGTCAACCCGTCCTAGAAGAAATTCAGGAGATTGATAATACGCAAATTCTGGCTGCTAATGCTGAGACTCTCAAAACCATCAGAGATGGACAGCAGCAGATGCAAGATGGCCAGACTCAGTTGCTTTTGGCTATAACTCGGCTCACTCAGGCGGTGATGGCTGCCGCGGCACCAATGGCTCCACCAGTGCCCCCACCAAATGGTGTAGAGGGAAACCTGGTGGGTCACCAAGAGCTCGGCGGAATACCACCCGCAAAGACCACCACTACCAAATGGACATAACCCTATGGCACAAGCAAAGACTACCTCCAGTGCATGCCAGATGCTGGGGGTGTTATCCCACAGCCACCAGCATTTCTCACCTTGGCAGACGTCCAAGCCTTGCTACAACAAGAAAAGGCTAAAGCAACTTTGCCAACTCTGCCTAATCCTGAGATTCAACCACCATACCCTGCTGTGATAATGGCCATGCCATATCCAGAAGGATATGTGCCACCAAAATTTGTTAAGTTTGATGGGAAGGAAGGAAGTGCTCAGGAGCATGTCCACCGCTTTATCGAGACCTTGGGTGTCCATTCGCAGATCCCAACCTTCGATTGAGAGAGTTTTCTAAGTCCCTCACCGCTCGTGCATACACTGCATGTCAACCTCGAGCCTCACTCTGTAAACACTTGGGAAGAAATGGTGAATCTGCTTTTACACCAAATTTTTCCAAGTGATAGAGAAGATCACTTCGCTAAACCTCGTGAATGAGAAGCGAAGTTTACGAGGATATCATTGACTTCATCAAACGGTTCCAAGACAAAGTCATTTCAATGCCATGAGCCGCCCCAGAGAAACGTCTGGTGGAAATCTGCCTTCTAGGCATGATTAAAGAATATAAGAAGCATTTGATCAATGGAAAGTACCAAACATTTTCTGCTTTAATGGAAGCAGCATTCAATATCCGCGGCACTGTTGATGTGGACGTACCAAAGACCACGTGGAAGAGCAAGGCTGGAGGGATTGCTACGCGGCCTCGCGCAGTCTCGCGTGAGCCACGGGGGTGATGGCAACCCCAAGAAAAGGATCAAATCTTTCAAAGATTACAAGGACCGAGCGCGAGATGCACCTCCATATCCCCGCAGAGAAGAGGTCGAGATCTCGTTAACGCATGGGTCGCGGATGGATGCTTGAAACTCCCGAGAAATTAATGTGCAGCCTTCTCAAAGAAGATCGTGCAAACCCAAGGTACTGCATCTTTCACAGGAGAGTGCAACACCCTACGAGTGACTGTTGGACACTCAAAGAAATTTTTAAGAGGAAGCAAGATAACAATGAGTTAAGGGTTGGCGTAAACAGAGACGTGCGCGACAGCCCTATCCTCAAAGACGAGGAAGGGGCCGCGATGGCAGAATGCTATAATGGTGGGTACTACGACTTCATGTACGATATGGAGGATGATGTCGAGGAGGTTTACATGACCTCCTTTTATGATCACATCGAGGAGATTGCCAGCTATGATCAGCCCATTGTGGAGGTGAATGAAGAAGAAAGACATCAGATCTTGTCTAAAAGCCACAAGTTCAAAACCTTCTTTGATGGATTGGGATTTACCCCCAACGTGAGAGTGGAAATGACAAAGGCAATATTGGCATTGGCTAACCAAAGCCAGGAGGCATGTATGGTGGAAGGTGGCTCGGTCGCGAGGACCATCCGCGAGGATTCCAACGCCATCTCCTTCTCAGACGCAGACAGGAGAGTGCCATTTCCCCATAACAGACCTCTGTTTGTCACTGCCTACATTAATGGTGTGGAGTTTAAACGGGCATTTCTGGATGGAGGGGCATCGATCAACATTATGCCCCTCGAGACGATGAAAAAATTGAACATCCCGGAGCCACGAATCATCAAGTCGTTGGTGGGGATAGTTGGTTTTGGAGGAGAGAAGAAACCATCCCTAGGGTACATTGTGCTAGACCTCGCGGTTGGGCCCATTCGTGCACCAACAAAGTTCCACATCATTGAAGGGCCAACCAACTACCACGTAATCTTGGGAAGATCATGGATGCACAAGTATGCAGTGGTCCCATCGAGCTATCATCAGTGCCTTAAGGGCATCTGGGCTGGGAAGAAGATCACTATAACTGCAACCGAGAGGCCTTTCGAAGTCTGCGAGGCCCACCTTTCTGACGTTGTGTACTTTTCTGAAGTCGAGGAGGCCTGCGAAGCTGTCACCGCGAGTCCCATTGGGATAAAAATTCCGAAGTGGGAAAATATCAAAGGCGAGCCATTAGAACCAGTCCCCGCGAAGCGCCCCACAGTGTTCGACAGATTGACCCCTCGCAAAATCACGAAGACTAGCGAAGGGGGGAAAACTGTGTACCACTTATGACGGTGCGAAGGGTCAGTAGGCGTTTATGAAGCCTCTGACCCCCGCGACATTGAAGGAAAAGGGGAAGAGGTGGTGATAATTGATAAACCTGAGCCAGCTCCGGAGTGTATGCAAGACGGGCCAAAACCCCAACCAGAGGAGCTTGAAGAAATCGACCTGAGGGATGGAGAAGGCACCGCGAGGCCAGTATTCGTTAGCAAATCTATGGAGCCTAATGCTCGAGCTAATTTGGTGACTCTGCTTCGCAAATACAGCGATGTGTTTGCTTGGCACTACAACGAGATGCCAGGCTTGGATCCAAAGCTTGTGACTCACCATCTCGACGTATTTCCAAACTCCAAGCCTGTGAAGCAGCCTCAGAGGAAGTACCACCCAGATTTGGAAGAAAAGATCAAGGAAGAAGTGGAAAAGCTCGGGAGTGCAGATTCATCCGACCAATCCAATATCCAACATGGTTGTGCAATATTGTACCAAGAAAAAGAAGAAGAACAAATTAGGGTCTCATGAGAGACTTTCGCGACCTTAATAAAGCTTGTCCAAAGGATGAAATGCCATTGCCTCACATTGACACTTTGGTTGATATCACTGCCGGCCATGAAATGTTTTCATTCATGGATGGATTCAGTGGATACAATCAAATTAAAATGGCACCTGAGGACGCAGAGAAGACTGCTTTTAGAACCCCTTTGGGGAATTTTTACTATACCGTGATGCCATTTGGGCTTAAAAACGCCGGCGCGACCTATCAAAGGGCCATGACAGCAATCTTCCACGACATGATCCATCATTCTGTAGAAGTCTATGTCGATGACTTGGTCGCGAAGTCAAAATGTAGAACGGAGCATCTGCGAGACCTCGAAGGAGTGTTCAAAAGGTGCAGAAAGTTTAACATGAGGATGAACCCCCTTAAATGTGCCTTTGGTGTCACAGCCGGAAAATTCTTGGGCTTTTTGGTGCACAGACATGGCATTGATGCAGATGAATCCAAGATCCGCTCCATCTCAACCATGCCCCTCCCCACTCCCAAAGATCCCTCAAGGGATTCTTGGGAAGGTCTCCTATCTAAGAAGGTTTATCCCCGCTCCGCGAAATAATTGCACCTTTGGGTGATTTGTTGAAAGACAAGGTCAAATTCGAGTGGAAGGATAAGCACCAATTGGCATTTGAGAAAGTCAAGAATGTCCCGCCTCACCTCGCACAATGGTCTCTCCACGTAGGAAAGCCACCGATCTTATATCTAACATCTACCGCGAGGTCAATTGGGGCACCACCGCCCAAGAAGTGGAAGGAATTGAAAAGCCAAAGTGTACTACATCATCGCGAAAAAGTGCAAGGGGCGGCAGAGGAACGCTATACACCAATTGAACGCCATTGCCTAGCGCTTGTTTTTACAAAGACAAAAGCTTAGGCACTATTTCCTCTCGTTCAAGGTGCAGCTCGTGACCGAAATGACCCTATGCGGTATCTCGCTATCTCGCCCGATTCTTAACGGAAGGGCCGCGAAGTGGTTGCTAACCCCGCACTGATATCGAATGCACGGTGCCTCGAGCAATCAAATGCCAAGCTCTCGCGGATCCGGCCCAATTCCCTAGTGGGGAGTGTGAACCGTTGGGAGAGTCACTACCAGAGATGATTTCGAAGCACTAGCGGCCAACCATGAGCTAGAAAGTGGACTCTAGGCTTCGATGGGGCAACAGAGGTAATTCACCAAGGCAAAAACGTTGCAAAGTGATAGCGGCGCGAAGGAGTACCTATCATACAAATTAGCATTCCAAAGGTTTCAACAATGAAGTCAATATGAAGCACTTATACTAGGACTCGCTCGCGGCCGAGAGAAAGGAATCAAAAGACTCGGGATTGTGGGGGATTCAAAACTTATAATTTTGCAGAAGCGAGGGCGTCTACGCCTAAAGGAAGCTAATCTCGCGCCATACAGGGCAACCTGTTCAAAGACTCAGAAAGACTTTGATGATATCAAAGATCATTCACAAGCCTGTCCGAGAACAAGTTTCTGATGCATTAGCCACTTTGGGTGCTAAGACAGAATTTGAAGGGAGTACTGTGGGCCATAGAGATCACAAGGAAGACCGAGCCCTCATTTGTTGAAGAAAAAGAAAGCTCGAAGGAAAAGATTGGCGAGACCCCATTAAAACGCAGATCGCGACGGCAGGAGTAACTCCTATGATGACTCTATCACAATTTACCATCCTAAAAGGGGAGTCCGTACTTTCGCGGCCCCTGTGGATGGTTTTCCGCGAGGTGCATCAATGATGCAGAGGCCAAAGAGAAAATGAAGCAAGTTCATGTAGAAACCTCGTGGAGAAAATGAAATAGCGCTATACAGAAGAATCCAACGTCAAGGGTACTACTGGCCTTCGATGAAGGGAGACGCCGCGACCCTGCTCAGGGAATGCCCCAATTGCTCACTTCACGAAATCGAGCATGAATGCAACTTCTCTAGTGAAGAAACAGATTGGAGGCAGAAATACATTGATTACTTGAAGGAAGGAGCCCTGCCCATGGATCGCGGCGGCATTCGAGAGGTGCAACGATGCGAGAAGAGATTCTTTGTCAAAGATGATCAGCTTTACAGAAGGACCCTTGACCATATTCCCCTCAAGTGTTTATCCAATAATGAAGCAGAGGAGGTTTTGCACAAGGTACATGAGATGGAACATCCAGGGAGGTAGAAAGCTATATGAGCAAATCACCCATCTCGGGTACTATTGGCCAAGAATGGAAGGGGATTGCAAGGGCCATGTAAGGAGATGCCACGCCTGCCAAAAGCATGGGGACAAGGTAAATGCTCCCTCTGTTGAGCTACACCATATTCGAGCACCTTACCCTTTTCATACATGGGCAATGGACCTGATTGGTCCCATCCATCCCTCCTCGCGAGGTAACCAGTGGATTCTAGTGGCAACAGAAATTACCACGAAATGGGTAGAGGCAGTTCCTTTGAAGCGTGCAACAGGCGATGTGGTGGCCAACTTCATTAAAGAGAATATCATCTGCAGATTTGGAATCCCTAAGTTTATCCTCTCAGACAATGGTACTCCATTTGTCAACAAACAAGTAAAGAGGTTGCTCGCGTCCTATGGCATTACCCAGAAGACTTCGACTCCCCATTACCCTCAAGGAAATGGGCAGGCCGAGGCTACCAACAAGTCCATCGTCAGGATCCTGAGCAAGCACTTGGACGAGAAAGGGGGAGCCTGGGCCGAGCACCTCCCAATTGCTTTGTGGGCTTATAGAATAGCTAAAAGGAAGTCTACGCGAATGAGCCCCTTCAGTCTAGTGTATGGAGCAGAGACAGTATTGCCCGCAGAGATAAGTGTGCCTTCTGCACGTCTCGCGCTGTCCTCTGAAGTAACTGAAGGGGAGCGAAGGGCTGATCTCGAGGCGTTGGATGAAAGAAGGGAGGTCGCGGCCGAGAATCAAGAAAAGTATTGGCAGTCTGTGGCCAAGTACTACAACAAAGGGGTGGTCGCGAGAGAATTCAAGGTGGGAAACCTGGTATGGAAGTCAGTGGCTGGGGTTATGCAGAATCTAAAGCTGCCAAAGTTCACGCCAAAATGGGAAGGCCCCTACGAGGTGATTAAAGCTGCAGAAAGTGGACACTACAGGCTCGCGAGGGTCAGTGATGGATTCCTCACAGGGCCGATCAACGTGAAGTACATCAAGAAATACTACCCATAATATGGGCTAGCTTTGATGAAAATAGGTCCATTTTGCAACCTTATGTCATTTTCTGTTTATTTCTCTCAAAAGACTTTACTTCTTTGCAATCAAATGTAGCCCTGGGTATTGATCCTCTACCCTTGAGGCAAAGAAATATGGATCGAAGTTATGAATGAAAACACTACCCCTTTTTATCTCGGAAATGTGTTCTATAAATGATATTTCAAAAGATATTCATTGGAGCATACTGAGAATATGATAAAGGAAAATGGTAGAACAAATCAGGCATCCACAGTGATGACCTCGCGGCACAAATGTTGTCAGCACAGGGGGAAATTCCACCCTTCGCGAAGTGAAAAAAGTACAAAATAAAGTACTCACTTACGTTTAAGGCCTTTAAATGTTGCGAATTGAATAGGGACCAAGGAAGTTTCTTCCTTTGGAATGAAGACCCTCGCGACGGCCAAATCCCCACAAATGATTGGGAACCAAAGTAAATTCTTTGGAATCACTAACTTTTAAAAGTTGGAAAACAAAAGGACCTCATGAAGGGAAACCCTAGTATAACCAAATGCTAGGGCCCTCAGAGGGAACAGGTCTGCGAACAAGAGGGGAAACACAAAGCAAATAGGAGGTGCACAAGGAGAATTTGCCCTTAGTCGCCTTACAAGGACCGACCGTACAAAACAATGACAGCAATGAATCACAGACAAAGTTCTAAAAAGATTTCATTAGCATTGATGTTATAAATACAAAGGTTTGCTTCCCCTACAAGGGAAAGGCTTGCACTTCAAACAAAAAAAAAAAAAACAAAGCCTAGCTACTTTACAAGTTTCTGAGAGAACAAATCAGAAGATGGAAGAACAGGCTCTGCATCAGTCAGCGAGGTCTTTGGAACGGCCTCCAGGGCTTTATGATCCTCGAGCAACAGCCTATGACCCTCTTTCAAGGCAGAGACCTTCTCCTTGGCATCAGCGAGCAATTGTTTGTATTTCTCATACGTCTCTTTTGCCTCAGCAATTTGAGCTTCACTGGCTTGAATCTTGGACAGCTCAAATAACAAACTTCAGAGAGCGAACTTGCTCTAGACGATCGCGTAGCCACTGAAGGTCGAGGCCAAACGTTTCAATATCAGTAATCGAGGAGGTCATGTCCTCATACTTCTCCTCAGAAAAATCCCTCACACTTGTCTCTTGCAAGGATAATACCATCCCACCAAGAACGTCGAGGAGTGAGCCACCCACGAGACGGCTTGCAGAAAAATTTGCAAAGGAAAGGGGAAAGTGCTCCTGTATGACGCGAAGGATAGGGACATTGCGAGTCCAGACACTCCAGCGAGGTACGCCCTGTGTATCAGGAAACAAGGAATGCTTAGGAAGCCCAGGGCCCAATGCCTCTTCTCGAGCTTGGGATTGGCTTACAGTCCCCTGGTCCTCCGTTAGCTTCTGCCCCTGATCAGCATCGTCTGAAACCTTCTCGTGCGGTAGCTTCTCTCCCTGGTCTTCACTCTCGCGAAGTGGCTCTAAGTCAGAAGGATGGCTCGATGTTAGCAATTTAGAAGGGGTAAAAGAAGGAAGACGTACGATATCTCCAATCCCTGCAAAAACATCACTGCTGGACTTACCTTTGGAGGCTCCGGACACGTCTTCACTTTCCCCACTCTCTTCGCTGCCCTCACCAAGGTCATCCATATCTGAGCTTTCACTGACATTTGATTCGAAGACAGGTTCAGGATCAGGAATGCTTTTCTCCGTCGAGGAGGGTATGTGCACTACGTCCTCTTCGCGAGGGGGCGATGGAGTTCTTTCATGTGAAGAGGAAGAGGAAGGTACGACGGCCTTCTTCGCTAATCTTTTCTCCTTCTTCCTTGGAGCGACGTCCTTGACAGGACTGGGGTCTCGAAGGAAAAGATCAAGCCTAGGAGAACCCGCTGGTGAATCAATCTCTTGGGCAGGCTCCTTATTCGTGGTCTCGGTCTTCTCCTCTGACCCCTCCACTTCCTTGGGAATATCTGGTTGGCCGCTAGAACCCCCGATCTCCTGTAGGACCTCATTCGCAATGTTACTCGCTATGTCCATGGCATTGAACTCATCAACATGCGAGGCAGCTTGACTCTGTCCCTCAGCGAAACCCGACGCAGCTCCCCTCTTCTCAGGCTCTTTCGAAGGTTCCCCCGAAAGGGGAACGTCAGAGGTGGCTTGTTTGTCCATTTCGCAAGAAGAAGGATTCACGAGGGGCACGTCTTCTCCAGCATCAGTGGTGGTTTTGGACGATTGAGCCTTCTCGCCTGAAAGGAAATACACGAGTCTCATAAAGTAAAAAAAAAAAAAAGAAAAGAAAAGAAGAGTGAAACTGCAAAGCATGTATTCAATGGTTAGAAGAATCACTTTGATCAGTTTGGGCCATGGGCTCAGCTTCGGATAAAGGCTCCGCGAGGAAAAGGGAAGATTCTGTCATTATTCGACCCTTCCGCGGAGGACCCTGAAAGATAAGAAACAATAGCAGATCAGCAAAACATGAAGGGCTAGAAGAAAAGAGGGAGAAGAGAAGACAAACATCTGACCCTGGGTCTCTTCGGAGCTGGCCCTAGCTGAGGAGGGGTTCGAGCCTTCCTCTTGTCCTTTGTAGTAGTATGAGATGGTGTGGGAGCAGTCAGGCGATCTGCAGGACGGATCTTCTGGATAGGAATGGCATTGATCACATCAAAGGGAACCACAGTCCCCTTTACCCAACATGATTGGGGGCCTCGCCAATTAGAATCCTTCCCTGGCTTAAAGGACCGCAGGGTCAGATCCCTCTTCGTGATGGGTTCCGCGGAGGACACCACCGCTGGGGTCCGGACAAAATTCTGGAAAGATTGTAAGTTCCTCGCCCAGTATACCCTGTTTTCTGGGGTGAAGACAGCCTTGCGAAAGGAGCTGGGAATGATCCTCTCGCCCCCATAATTCGCGGAAAGCTCGCGATTGAACGACTTTAGGAATCGACGGATCCCCGCGACGAAGTCCGCGGGCGGAGAAGGAGGCTCGCGAGGGACGCCTTGGTCGTACCCAAATTGTAGCTGAAGCCTGTCAGCTCTGTACAACACCATGAGAGGACCCTCAGCAGATAAAGTTGGGAGATAGCTGGGGGTGACCCATGTGAGGAAGTTCATCTTGTGCGATCGGATATTATTACTCTGAAACTTCACAACGGTGTCCTCGAGGAAGACAGCAGAGGCTATCGAACCATCCACAACTTTCTCATAGGGACGTGGGTCGAAAGAAGTTACTTCATCACACCAGTCCTCGAATAGATGGCTCGCAGGAGTCCTGCTCCACCTCATGATCCTTGGGAGTCTCTCGCTCAGTCGAATGACGGGCATGTTTTTACCGAGAACAATGTCTCCAGCAGAATTCCTCACCTGAACACTCTTCAAAGGAGGAAGATCGTGGGGAGTGGGGGCAGCCTTTGGAAAGTATTCGTAGAAGAAAGCAAGGAGGAAGGGGATGTGGATCATGGAAGTGATCTCGTACCTCCCCATCGAACGCTCAAAATCTTGAACAGTGCGATCCAGCTGGTGATAAAAATGGCCCAGAAACATGGGGCCCAAGGGAAGCCTTTTCCCCGACGCAAGGATGGCCGCGAGAGGAATCATCTCGCGACGAGGTCCCTCGTGTGGAAGGTCATGGAAAAGAAAGAGAGACAGAAGCTGAACGAGGAAGACCGCAAGAGATAGCGGACCTCCATGATAAGAACTCATTGTCATGGCAAACTTCCCATCCACCTCGACGGTAGAAATATCACGGAACCAAAATCGCTGCCAGGAACCCCAAGTCGTCTTGTTAGCTTTTGGAGGGGATCGTAGATTCCCCAGGGCGTCATAGCGAGAACCAAACTCGCCCGCCTTCTTAAAATCCACTTCTATGAACTCAACCACCAACTTAACGTCAGAAGGAAGGTGGGCATGGTCGTAGTGATACTCGCCGCGAGTGGGAAGGGCCATAAGAATCTCTGTGTCAAGAAGAGTTGGGGCAGCCTCTCCAAAGGGGAAGATAAAAGTATGACTAGTTGTGCTCCAGCGAGACACCGCGAAGTCGAGGTCGCGTTGAGGACGACTCGCGACGAGATATCGCGAGAGCTGCACAGTCTTCAATAAACCCACTTCATCTAGGGTTTTTCTGTACTCAGAGTTGTCGAGAATCGTGGCTACCCAATCACCCCAATCCCTTGGGGGTTGAATGCTGGCCTTATACTGAACTTGAGAGAAAGGGAAATCGCCCCTCTCGATTCTCAGCCTCACCAGTGAAGACGGATCGACCATATCCGCCTCTGAGGCGTCAACTTCATCAAAAATTGTAAGATACTGGGCGTTGGGGTTACCACTGAGAGGAACGTAATTTTGGACGTTAGCCCAGAAAACATCGCCTTCAGGCCTCAGAAACGGAGCCCTCCTCCATTCGCTAGCAGGAGGCAGTGCAGTCTTTGCCAGGAGAGCCTCAGTTTCAGACTCATGCTTTCGTGATCGAGTCATGACGCACTTGAGCGGAAGAACTAAGGTTTCGTAGAAGGGAAGAAGAAGGAAGGCTTGAGAGCTGTTGAGATTAATACGAGAGGAATGTGGAAAGAGTGAAGAAAACTCTAAACCCCTCTCACAACGGGTATTTATAGGCCAAGTACCCCTGCCTTCAACGGTCGGAACGGCTTCAGCAGTCCAATCGGCCTGCAACAAAACTTCGAAATTTGGGAAACCGCCATCTTTTGGAAGGGAATGCTAAAACGACGGGATCTGCTGACATCGCACGCGCGCGATAGAGCGCGTATGAGACCACGCGCCGCGGAATCACGCTCGCGCGAGGGGCATATGTAGGAAAGGTCAGCGCGTAAGGTGACGAGGCAGTTGACCAACCAATAATAGCTATCCACGTGGCTCGATAAGATTCAACGGACACGTCATCAGTCAACTAAAAATGAGGACTGAGGAAGAGCCCCACCGCGAGGAGACGACCTCGCGGAAAGACACAACAAAACTAAAGACACCCCAAGCAAGGGGTGCCCTATACAAGAGAAATGCTACTAAGGAGAAGTTCACCCCTCGCGAGGACCTCCGAGAAGAGGACCGACGCGACGGGATAGAGTGAACACTCACACAAGCACGCGAACCAAGCTCGCGACTGTACCTGACCAAAAGGCAGGGATGGGGAAGTCGATACGAGCTCGAAAGAGGTCTTGGCGCGAGCTAAAGGGCTCGCGACCATACCCAACACAGCGGGAATAGGGGAGAAACAAGTGGCTTGGTGGCTTTAAGGGATTAAGGGTCGCGACGAAGGGAAAACGATGCACTGGCATGGTTTAATGGAAGCTTCCTAACGGCCAGTGACATCACCCACGTCGCCCGAATATACGGAGAGAGCACGTGTCATCATGTTATTGGGGAAATGTCTGCAGCCCCATGATTGGGTGTAGATCCCTATAAATATGAGACATTCATTCATAAATCCCAGAGACAGAGATTGAGAGATTCATTTCGTCTAAGGAACACGGAAATCTTAGAAAGAGGAAGTGACTCAGAGCTCTGGAAACAAGGACTCTGTTCTTGCTAGTGCTCGCGAGCACATCTTTCTTCTAAGACTGTGATTCTAGGACAATGATGATCCAAATGGGAATGAACTGAACGTTGCTGCCTTCTCTTTCTGTATATTTGGCTTAATCCCTTACCCCTTTACACACTCTCTTATTCCTGATTCAATTGTTAGCTATTGTTTGCCTCTCCAAGTTAACGTATTAACTCAAACAACGAACCAAACCTACAGTTTGTTAATTGGTTCGTGAGATTGTCGATCCCTCTGTTTTCGACAAATATCTAATAATTGTTAATTGCTTCATGCGTAACCGTCGATCGAATTTCTTGAGTATTTAACGAGAATTCTTTGTGATAATCTTTGGATCTAG
>JADGMU010000641.1:0-67691 GCA_016920895.1 Vaccinium myrtillus | reverse complement strand
TCATTTGATTATCTTTCAGCAACTTGTTCTTCCTCCCATTAAGTTCCATTTCATTATCTTTTGGCCTAATGCATGTGACCATGTGTAACTCCTCTAGCTTTGTTAAGTGTTAAAATTGTTGATCTGAAGTTTTGTCTTAATAGTCTCACACCTCAACATTGTGTTATGCTTTATTCATTAATACATTTTTAGGTCATGGCCCCAACCACTCGTAATACTGGACGAGCAAATGTTCAACCGAATTCCAATCCGTCACACGAAGGAAACTTGGGTGATTCGACCATTGTTCAACTTATTGCTGAATCAGGTTAATGATAATCTCACAAGTGCAATTCTTTTTGTCTCCCTTTTTTCTGCTCTAAGTGTACTGACTCACTCATGCTATCTTACTATCAATTAGAAATTGGAATAGAGCAAAATGCAGGTAGCAAGAAAAAATCTACGAGAGTGAGAGGTCCCACTTTCATGTGTAAAGTTTGGGGCCAGTATGATGATGAGCGCATAGAAGTTTTATTCAACGACGAAGGACAACCTATTTCAAATAACAACAGTTTGAGCCACTTTTTAGGAACTATAGCAAGAAATGGGAAGTATGCACCTCTCCACTGTAAGACGTGGCACAAGATGCCAGGAATTTGCAAGGATGACATGTTAGCATTGGTATTGGTAAGAGTACATTACATTTTCAGAATTTTAGACTTTTTAGCTTGCTAAACATGTATCTTAATATAGAATATTGTGGATTTGTAGCAAAAGTTTGATATATGTCCTGGTCACAAAAGATGGATCTTGAAATCAATTTCGAAAAAGTGGAGAAACTGGAAGTGTGCGCATGTATGGGCTCAGGGTTTGCCCATCTGATGTTTGGCGTCCAGTGCCTAGCAATGGCATGTCTTATAGGATGTCAATGGAGTGGAAGACAGAACTAGATAAAACAAACAAAAAATTGGAAGAGCTAATGAATCTATATTCACAAGGTGGTGTAAATGGTGTTAATTCCTCAAACATTCCAGTCACATCTCCAAACCAACACCAACGCGTGGGTTCCTCAACATCTATTTCCCAACAAGGACCTGTTAAGGTATCCATTTTCATGATTATGATAATTCTATGTTTCAAGGAGTGCTGAAATATATGTTTATAGTTACTCTAACAGCTTCAGAGAGCTGAATTTTCTGAAATGAGTATTACATGCTGATATAGCGTTGGGATTCTTACTTGAAGTGCTGAATATATGTTTATATTTACTGAAACTGCATCTCTAAGTGCTGGCTTTTTTTTCTTTATGATGGAAAATGAGGATTACATGCTAATCCAGTGCTAAAATTCTTACTTGGAGTGCTCAAGTATACATATATCATAGTTTCTGAGCGCTGAATATTCTGCATATGCTTGACAAAATGAGTATTACATGCCAATGTAATGTTGGAATTCTTACTTGAAGTGCAGAATATTGGTTTATACTTGCTGAAACTGACATCTCTAAGTGCTGATTTTTTTTTGTTTATGCTAGAAAATAGAACCCAAGTTTCAGTGAATCCTAGTGACTCAAATGCATGTGCGAGTGCTTATCGAATCATGAGTTATATTGCAAAATTCAATATGACGATTTCTTATTGATTGATGCTAGGTGGGGGATTATGTTTTTTTCAAGAGCATAGCCTACCCAACAACTATTGTAGGTAAAGGGCGAATCGCTAGTATGGATCCATGTACGGAGTTAGGCAGAGTAGAACTCGGAGCTAATTGGTGCGAGATTCATGTTCAACTCCCCATCCACTGGGACGAGCATTTGATCAGGCCTTATGAAGGCCTTAAGACTGTTGGCGATGCCATTGGTAAACCAATAGCGTGGCCTGTTTCTTTGGTACGTTTAATGCCCAATATTGTCTTGTTTTTACTTTATTTTAAAATAGTAGACTTAAAAACCGCGTATGTGGTTTTGTTTTGATCAGGTAATCAAAGATGATGATGGTTGCTTTAATGATGAGATTAGTTGGAAGATGCATGGTAGAGAGAGTTATGCCACATGGATGCTGAACTTATAACTTTTGTTATGTTTTTTATTGGTAGTTGTTTTTGTATACCATGGCATCTTGAATGGTATTGTTTTAGATTTTTGATGAAAACTTCAATAAGTTTCAAGTTCATGTTATTAACAGATTTCTATGATTTTTTATTATTTTTTATTTTGGTTCTGGATTCTTAAGAAGTTTGTTGACTCTCTTTGGTGAAGTTTGGTGAAGTTAATGAATATGACTTATTTTGTTTTGGACATTGTTGGGATACATATTGCAAGGAATTTAGAGTTTCTTTTATTGTGATTGCTTGAATATACTGCATTCGAAATGCCCTAAAAGGTGTTGTGAACACTTTAGAAGGCAGTCAAAAGTGCAGCAAAAACGTTCCTCTTGACCTCACAGATTGTGGTTTATGCGGCACTTTAGAATGCCTTAATAGCTCATTAAATAAATGAATTTTGAATTTCTGTGGCAGCATTGGAAAGTGCCTCGATAAGTAGTATATGCGGCACCTAGAAGGGCAGCAATAAAAGTTTCTTGAGGCTCCTTAAAGTGCCACATTCGAATGCCTTAATAAGCATTTTAGGTGGCACCTAAAAGTGCAGCGTGAAAGAGCTATTGAGGCTCCTTAAAGTGCCTCATAACAAGTGCCGCGTTACCCCTATAGCTGCATCGATACAAGCGGCACTAAGGCATAGTGCCTCAACAGTTAAAATGCCCCAACAGATCCCCTATGGAGGCAGTTTTGAATGCCCCATAAAGCCTTTTTTGTTGTAGTGACCTCTTGCCTTCCCCGGCAACGGCGCCAAAAATGTTTGACCGAAATCCTATACCTAATTTAATGGGTTGCCCCAAGCGTAGGGCGGAGACCGGTGTAGCATAATACCCGGTAAGACCGGAATTGAATCCACAGAGAAGGTGGAAAGTGCTTACTAAAAACTCGGGTTGCTAATGTTTAACACGGCTCTTAGGTAGCCACCCTTGTGATTTGATTGGTGAATTAATTAACCTAAGAGAAAAACTGATTTTGATTAAATAACTTAAAAGGAAGTACGGTCGTAGGGTTTATAACACGGTGACCAGGTCCGGATATTTCATGCTCAATTCATTGTTCCAAAAACGTTTGACTTTAGAGAGAAAAAGATACCCCGAAAGATGCGAATCCTATTGGTTGCCGTTTACCCATGTACAACGAAGAACGAGTTTTGGACCCCCGTACCTCGCGTTACATGGGCTCCGACAATGCCCGGATTCGTCCAACGGACGTTCTTTACTAACCTAAAATTGCTTTTGCCATTGTTAATCGTGAAAATCGGAGCAAGAACGCATCCAGCCCTGGCCACGGCGTGTTAATCACCCCGACCATACTTATAAATCTACTCACTCATATTCATCATGACAAATAACGGAACTTTGAAGTAAAACATGCTCTGATATTTAACTATGAATTAGACGAGAGATTCGAGTCTCAGAACGTGGACAAACTCCCGCGAACTGAGATTAAAGTAAATAAACAGAAACGTTACCGAAGCAAAGCAAGAACAGCGTACAAAACCTCCAAAAACTCGATGGAACAAGCTCCGGAAAGTAAAAACGTCAGAGGAAAAACGGCTGCGAAAAGTAGACGAAAACTAAACAAAATTCGAACCCTAATTCGGAGTAAAAACGGGGTATAAATACCCTCCCGAAGTCAACACACGTGGCAAGTCAAAATGGCCAAAATAAGGGCCTCGGTATCGATACAGGAGAAGTCCTGTATCGATACCCGTGGGTTCTGTTTCCTAGTTGGTGCCTGGGTATCGATACAGGACAATCCCTGTATCGATACCGAGCCCCCAAGTTGCCTTTTTCAGCTTTTGGTCGTCCTTGCTTGGGTCCCACCGGTTCCCCGCATGCCTGATGCCTTGTGTCACTTTCCGTGCTCCTTTTCGACGGGTTTCCTACAAAACAAACACAAACACCAAAAACAAGAGACAACACCGAATCAAGTGAAAAATGAAATAAAACGCGCCTCTAATGCGCTAATTTGCCCTACTTAGGCGCTTATATCTGTGATATTACGCGCCTATCAGCCTTGAGGTGTATAAGGCTTTGCCCTTATGGCTGTACTTTCCAACTTTTGGTTGGATCCTTTCCACTTCCCCTTCCGCTAATAAAATGTTGCTTTTGCCGATCAAAAATAATAATAATAATTCGTATTCAACTTCGAGAAAAGTTCACGGATGACTAAAAGTATCCTCCTAATTACTGGATGATTATTTTCAATTAATCCTACCAATTACAGGATGGTTCACTATTGGTCCAAGAATTATTGAAGAATCTTTTCTTTCCACATTATCTTTCCATTGGAAAAATGAAATAAAACTTTGAGAAAAATGACTCCAAGAGAAAAAGAAAAAGTAAAGACAAAAAGCATTCCTCTTTTAGAGCTTTCTTTTCTCTCACATTTTCTTCCCCACTATCCCCTCTCTAGAGTTTTCTTTAATACTCCAAGGTTCCTTCATATTTCTTTTCTTTTTTCTTATATTAAGAACCAAACAAATTAATAATTATCTAGCCCGAAATCTTTTTATCCTTAATTGATAATTTTTTTAGGGCACTCAGGTTTTCGGACAAATCATGAATGAATTCAAATAATGATTAAGAAAAAATTGTTCGATTAAATCAAATATGGATCCTAAAATCTTCTTTACATAAACAAAATACTATTTTACCCCATAATTACATAAACCTCGTAAATTACTAGGCGTTCTTAACTGAATCGAGAGACCCAAATCTCAAAAAAAATCAAGAAACCTCATGTAAATCACTGGGTGTTCTTAACAAAATTCAGAGATCCACATCTTAATAAATAAATAAAAATAGAGGAACTCCATGTAAATTGTTGGGGGTTGTTAAAAAAATTGAGAGACCTCATTAAAAAACAGAAAATTCAGAGACTGATTCCTATATGTAGATCAGTGGGGGAAGATCGTATAGATAAATTGGGTAAGGGCATGTAGGTCTCCAGGTATAAGTGGAAAATATCAAGGATACAATGATCAAACTAATTTATTTTCCCCAAAATAAATTGGATCGGTTCACTGCGCCGTCACGCAGTATATCAAACAACTCCAACCACTCAAAATTAATTTATTTATCTATCAAATGCAAGACAAATAAATTATAACCAAGTCAACGGTTTTTCACTCACAAATATGGTTACACAAACTTTTCCAACAAGTCTTTGGCTTTGGATGGCCGGCCTTTTGACTGGATCGAAGAGGAGATGAGTCGAGACATGCGTACGTAGATCGGCCAAAACACTCTTAACCGTCGAAAAAGTAATACTAGTAATAACAAGAGTGTGACGAGCACTAGGTCTAGTGATCACGTTCTAAGTTTGGAATTATATCCTCTTGTTCTTGTTTTGCATTGTCATATACACTAATACACTGGACACCATAAACAACATTGTATGGACGACTCCGAGAGTAGATCGATGGCTGTTGGTGCGGAAAACGTAATGCTGGTGTAGAGATGACGACAACTATAGATAGGGACAGAGCCAGAAATTTCACTACGCATGGGCGAATTTTTTCCCCAAAATACTTTACAGGGGCGGCGATGCTATATAATTCATAGGAAAATTTCTTTTTTCTATATAATACTAGAGGTTTTTTTTTTCTTGGTACGGGGTTTTTTTTTTTAATTTTTTTATTTTGAACTGCAACGTGGTTTAATTTGAACTTAAAATTTTAAGCTCAACGTGGTTAGCTGAAGAATTTCCATTAAAAGCTAGTGCAGGTTATTCAATAGCACGGCATAATAAAAAAATATTTTATTTTTTTTATAATTTTTGCGGCCGAAGTAATAAATTTTAGTAGAAGTGGTCCATTTACCCAAAAAAAAAAAAAAAAACTACTGAAAATATATAGTTTCACATCCATATTCACTGCAATTTTTGGTCCTTCTTACTTCTATGAGATTAATTGTTTGGTACTTCTGTGGTGAGACGTGAAGTTAATTATGAACAATTGTGATATATAGTCAGAAAAATGCATGTGATAATTATTTTGCCGTGTCTTAAGTCCATGTAAGCTCCATAGGCCGATCAAGCTTCTTTTTGTGTGGCAATTTCATGCCACAATATGCACAATTGTGTGTATCCCTGCACAATTGTGTGTATCCCTTTTTATCAAGTTGTTAAAAGATTTCATCAAATCAATATGGTGGGATGAATGCTTTGAATTCTTAAAACAGAGCTTTTTTTTTGTAAAAATGCGGAGGCATACAAACAAACTAATATCCATGGCCGCCCAATCAATTTTTTCATGTTAAGATTGTAGCCGTCAAATCATTCATATTGCAAAAGATGCTGATGATATTCTCCCGATAAATCTATATCATCCTTATCTACTCACTTTTATGATTAAATAGGAAACGTCTCAAAATTGTAACAGACTCTGTGTATTATCTTACATCTATCGGGGAGAGAAATCGGGAAGAACGGATATTTTAATCATTATGAAATTAATAATAGCACTACAAGTCCTAGAAGGGGGTGAATAAGACGATCACTTCAAAAATAAACCATTTTGATTTTAACCAATTTAATCATTCACTATGGCAAATCAAGCAACTCAACAAGTTCACTACAGAGTAATCAAACTAATGAGACAAAACACACGATATACGTGGAAACTACTTAGGGTCTAATACCATAAACATAAAACCACGGCCTTACTCAACTTATATTTCATAATTCAAAAGGTACAAGAAGTTTAAAGACAAGGAATTTACCCACAAGCCACTTGCTATTCCTAACTCCAACTCTTGAACTAGAATCCCCTCTTGAACTAGTACCAACCGATCTCCGCACAAGTTTGATATAGAAGTTTGATCGTGACTTTCTTTTATTGGCACTCACCACACTTTTTCTTTATGTCTTGGATAAACTTTTTGGGGTCTGTTTGTTGGGTTTTCACTGGTCGACCTCTTGTCAACCATGTTTTGGGTTTTCTGGTTCATGTATTGTTCTCGTCTATTAATAAATAAAATCTCTTTTTGCCGTGCAAAAAAAAAAAGTCATAGACCACCCCAACCACCACGGTGCATTTTTCCCCTTTCATGAGTGACATGCTTCTTTTTCTTGATTGACTTTTGTAGCCTTTATTTTATGAGAATATAAATACCAGATATAGAAGTTTGCTCGTAAGTCATAGACCACCCCAACTAAGCCTCATCATTTGGCCCACTGGCCCGGGGCCCGCCCGAAGCCCGCAAGGCCCGTCGGGCTTTACCCGAGCCCGAGCCCGCCAAATGGGCGGGCTAGCCCAGCCTGACTTTTCCATGGGCCAGGCTTGGGCCTAAAATTTTTAGCTACAACCCGCCTGCCCGTAGCCCGGTACACTTGTAATGCATTATTGCACAGTTAATGTACATAAGATATAATATATAATGTACCAAAAAAAAGTTATAATACAAATGTACCAAAATAAAAAATAATAATACACAGTTGGACATATGTGTGTAACTATGTGTATATATCTCACAGTAAAGTTCTAATAAAAAACTAAACATATGCATTAAAATTTTGAGAAGGTCTGAACATATGCATTGATTGACCATTAATTTGTTGCATGGGTAATTAACAACTGCTCATGGTGTATTATTGTTACAGCATATGGTAGGCTAGACAAGGTTCAGTTGTAATTAAAAAAAAATGGCTCCAAAAGGTTCAGCTGTAATAAAAATAAAAAATAAAAAAAGGGCATTTGGCCAGCCCAAATAGCCTAGCCCTGCCCGCCCGAAGACTGGCCTGCCCGCCTGCCCAACTAGGATAAGCCCGTGGGCGGGCCTAAGCTTCAACTTTTGAGAGATAGCCCAGCCCGCTAAAAAGAAAAAGCTTGCATAGGCCGGCCCGCGGGCGGGCTTGGGCTAAAAGTTCGCGGGCTGGGCCGGCCCGATGATGACCCTTAACCCCAACCACCACGGTGCATCTTTATCCTTTCATGAGTGACATACTTCTTTTTCTTGACTGACTTTTGGAGCCTATATTTTATGAGAATATAAATACTTTGATCGTAAGTCATAGACCACCCCAACCACCACGGTGCATTTTTCCCCTTTCATGAGTGACATAATTCTTTTTCTTGACTGACTTTTGTAGCCTTTATTTTATGAGAATATAAATACCAGATATAGAAGTTTTCCCGTAAGTCATAGACCACCCCAACCACCACGGTGCAATTTTGTCCTTTCATGAGTGACATACTTCTTTTTCTTGAATGACTTTTGGAGCCTTTATTTTATGAGAATATAAGTACCTGATATAGAAGTTTAATTGATTGCAAGTCATAGACCACCCCAACCACCACGGTGCATTTTCCCCTTTCATGAGTGACATACTTCTTTTTCTTGACTGACTTTTGTAGCATTTATTTTATGAGAATATAAATACCAGATATAGAAGTTTGCCCGTAAGTCATAGACCACCCCAACCACCAAGGTGCAATTTTGTCCTTTCATGAGTGACATACTTCTTTTTCTTGAATGACTTTTTGAGCCTTTATTTTATGAGAATATAAATACCTGATATAGAAGTTTGATCGCAAGTCATAGACCACCCCAACCACCACGGTGCATTTTTCCCCTTTCATGAGTGACGTACTTATTTTTCTTGACTGACTTTTGTAGCCTTTATTTTATGAGAATATAAATACCTGATATAGAAGTTTGATCGTAAGTCATAGACCACCCCAACCACGACGGTGCATTTTTCCCCTTCCATGAGTGACATATTTCTCTTTCTTGACTGACATTTGTAGCCTTTGTTTTATGCGAATATAAATACCAGATATAGAAGTTTGCTGGTAAGTCATAGACCACCCCAACCACCATGGTGCATTTTTGTCCTATCATGAGTGACATACTTCTTTTTCTTGACTGACTTTTGGAGCCATTACTTTATGAGAATATAAATACATGATATAGAAGTTTGATCATAAGTCATAGACCACCCCAACCACCGTGGTGCATTTTTCCCCTTTCATGAGTGACATACTTCTTTTTCTTGACTGACTTTTGTAGCCTTTATTTTATGAGAATATAAATACGAAATATAGAAGTTTGCTCGTAAGTCATAGACCACCCCGACCACCACGGTGCATCTTTGTCCTTTCATGAGTGACAGACTTCTTTTTCTTGACCGACTTTTGGAGCCTTTATTTTATGAGAATATAAATACCTGATATAGAAGTTTGATTGTGACATTTTTCCCCTTTCATGAGTAACATACTTGTTTTTCTTGACTGACTTTTGTAGCCTTTGTTTTATGAGAATATAAATACCTGATATAGAAGTTTGATCGTAAGTCATAGACCACCCGAACCACCACGATGCATTTTTTCCCTTTAATGAGTGACATACTTCTTTTTCTTGACTGACTTTTGAAGCCTTTGTTTTATGAGAATATAAGTACCAGATATGGAAGTTTACTCGTAAGTCATAGACCACCCCAACTACCACGGTGCATTTTTGTCCTATCATGAGTGACGTACTTCTTTTTT
This sequence comes from Vaccinium myrtillus, assembly GCA_016920895.1. Classification (NCBI taxonomy): domain Eukaryota; kingdom Viridiplantae; phylum Streptophyta; class Magnoliopsida; order Ericales; family Ericaceae; genus Vaccinium; species Vaccinium myrtillus. The sequence goes on along the minus strand of JADGMU010000641.1, from coordinate 58,120 downwards.
TGACTGACTTTTGGATCCTTTATTTTATGAGAATATAAATTCCTGATATAGAAGTTTGATCGTAAGTCATAGACCACCCCAACCACCACGGTGCATTTTTCTCCTTTCATGAGTGACGTATTTCTTTTTCTTGACTGACTTTTGTAGCGTTTATTTTATGAGAATATTAATACCAGATATAGAAGTTTGCTCGTCAGTCATAGACTACCCCAACCACCACGGTGCATTTTTCTCCTTTCATGAGGAAAAAAAAAATACAACTTCTTTCTTGTCTGACTTTCGTGACCTTTATTTTCTGAATATTTTTAGCATCACACTCAATTGTAATCATTGTAACTTTGTCTATCATTCTATGAAAATAAATAAATAAAAAAACAGGGAGAGTTGTAACTGTCTACCCTATCTCCTTAAAGAGTAATTCCTTCCGGCCAGTGTCGGAGTTAGCAATTGAAGTCAGAGGGGACTGGATTATGAAAAAAAACTCTTGGTTCAATAATATTTCAAGACTAATTCTAGTCAGTCGAGTTTTGATAGGACGATTTTGATAAACTAAAAAATTAATCTTGACTATTGTTGTTATCATATGACTTGACGAATACAATATCATCGTCGCAAGGGATTCTTTATTACTGTTATTTAGTGTTTTCAAAATGGGAATGGTTCTTACAATTTAATTATTTTCGAAATGGAAATAGTTGGATGCCTTTAAATCGAAATGATTGGTGGGATGAGTCAAGCCAAACTTTGAAAACCTTTTTTTTTTTTTTCCTACCGGAAAAACCAATTCAAATTTTTTTTTTTGAAAACAAAAACCAATTCAAGTTGAAACATTGGTATAAAGGGATCAATGAGTACCAACTATAACAACACCATTTTTCCTCTCTCTCTCTCAGTGTAAAAACAAGATGAAGAGGTTGATCATATGGCTCTTGAATTTTACTTTCAAATCTGACATCTCTACTTGCAAGACTTTCGAAAGTAATTTTGAAAATCAGATTCCGAAAGTATTTGAAAATATATAAATATTTTTTGATGAATACTCTACGTAACCATACATCCCCATTACACATCATCCACTAACATCAAAATTTCTAAAATTAGAGAATTAATAAGCTTTGAACCACGAAAAGGGCGAATCAAGTCTCAGGCCATTTCAAACTTCCAAATTTTGCAGTTCTCGCTTTTAGTTCTTATGTATGTATATTTAATTGTATACGTAAAAATATTTATATATCAGATTGTCAATAGCTCTTTCGATACTACTCTATTTCATTTTGATAATAGAATTAGTTACTATGTTCTTCCTCATAGAAATTAAAAAGTCTAAAAAAATTTCTTAAAATTCTTCGATCAATTGAAAAACACTCTATACCCATCTAGCCTAAAAGTAAGAGACATAGAAAAGAGACATATATATTCTGAAATCATGTTAAAAGTATCCAACTCGATCGAAATCACTTTAAAATTACTAATTCATAATTGATCAACGTACACTACAAGAACAATTGGATGCTTTGTTGTGGTCACTAATTAACGCCTTGGTAGCACATACATACAACCAAATAGAGTTGCAAATGAATTGAGCTGCTCGCTTGCGTGCAGCTCGTGGCTTAGCTCGGTCAATTCGTTTATAGAAGCATGTTTAGTAAATGAACATGGCTTAGCTCCTTAAGAGCTTGGCTCGTTTATAATCGAGCCAAGCTCGAGCTATACAAATAGGGATGGCCATCTCGGCCGACCCACCCCGATCCAACCCGTCCCCTCCCCGAATGGGTAGGGGATTCGGGGATTTTTTCGGAGATCGAGTAGGGGATGGGGATTATTTTTTAAAAATTTCGGGGATCGGGTAGGGGATGGCATTATCAGTCCCCTACCCGATACTCTCCCCGTTCCCCTCCCCGACCCTCCTTGCATCCCCATTCACACATATATATGTGTATAGGTATAATATATATTTATCTTATAAGTTTATAAAATTTCTTTTTTTCCCAGATAATAAGTTTATAACTTAAAGTTAGGCTCTTCGTCGGGCCTATTCGTCCTCGAAACTAAGCAGGAGCACAGTCATTAAACATAATTAACTCCAATTAATTATCCCTCTCTCCCTCCCCATCTCCAGCCTCTGAATTAAGTGTTTTGCCTGCCTAAATACGTTTCTCCTTCCTCTGCCCAAATGTAAGTGCTGTTGTAGTACAACTTTGTAGTTCCTCTATTTTATTTTATGCCAACTTTTAGGTTTCTTTTTGTTTGGTTTATGAAGCAAACAACTTGAATTCAATTAAACCAATTTGAATTGCAAGTGTAGTTAAGGTTTGGATCCCCGATTCCACGTGCGGATCCCCGTTCCCCGCATTGGGGCGGGGATGGAGGTTAAAAAAAAATCCCCAATGGGGATCGGGGATGGGGATTGATATAGGTTCGGGGATCGAGGATGGAGGTAGGGGATGGCATTATCAGTCCCCTACCCGATACTCTCCCCGTTCCCCTCCCCGACCCTCCTTGCATCCCCATTCACACATATATATGTGTATAGGTATAATATATATTTATCTTATAAGTTTATAAAATTTCTTTTTTTCCCAGATAATAAGTTTATAACTTAAAGTTAGGCTCTTCGTCGGGCCTATTCGTCCTCGAAACTAAGCAGGAGCACAGTCATTAAACATAATTAACTCCAATTAATTATCCCTCTCTCCCTCCCCATCTCCAGCCTCTGAATTAAGTGTTTTGCCTGCCTAAATACGTTTCTCCTTCCTCTGCACAAATGTAAGTGCTGTTGTAGTACAACTTTGTAGTTCCTCTATTTTATTTTATGCCAACTTTTAGGTTTCTTTTTGTTTGGTTTATGAAGCAAACAACTTGAATTCAATTAAACCAATTTGAATTGCAAGTGTAGTTAAGGTTTGGATCCCCGATTCCACGTGCGGATCCCCGTTCCCCGCATTGGGGCGGGGATGGAGGTTAAAAAAAATCCCCAATGGGGATCGGGGATGGGGATTGATATAGGTTCGGGGATCGAGGATGGAGGTAGTCCTACCCTCCCCATGCCCATCCCTATATACAATGCTCGGCTCAGCTCGACCCAAATGGTTTGCACCTTACGTGCAAACTGGCTTTGCATAGTTAACTACATAGTACCAATATTACTTTCCTATTTTCCTTTTTGCCCAGCAAAGAATGCAATCTACAAAAAGACTTGACTTATGGAGTCATTTGGCCGGACTACGGTCGTGTCCATTTTCCTATGATCTAGCTCAGTCCAATTTGAGCTTTTACAGACCCAATTGGCTTCACAATGTTGATCAAATCTGTTCATTTTGTAGAACTTGTCAAGTACATTAATCACAGTTAAATTCAGCTTCATCGACCATCTATTGCTGCATGAACTGAACAGATTTGTACTAGTAGTTTAAGTTCCAAATATTTATTTCCAATACTTTTTTCGAGAACAAATCTGTTCTATTAAATCAATGTTTGGTCAAGCTAATTTTTTAAGTGAATATTGTATTTGACGGGATCTAAAATAAACGGTTCCAGTTGTCGTTGTGGGCCCATCTTATTCTTACAAAACCCCAAACTGAACCTCACTAGCTCCATAAAAAACTGGGAAAAATTCAAAAAAACCCTTGACCTTTGGACCAAGTATTATAGAGACACCTGACCTTCAATAAACGTTAACTAAACCCCTGACCTTTGCATTCCGTTATCAATTAACACCCTCGTCCCATTTTCCGTCCAAATGCTAACGGAAAAGCTGATGTGGCGTTTACTTGGATACTTTGAGACACTTGGGCTAATATTTGACAATGACATTGACGTTCTAGCAAATTTTGGTGCGAAACCCAATCACAAACCACATGTGTCAGTGGGCCCCCCACTAATCTGACTTTAAAAAAAAAAACCTCTTTCTCTCTCCCCCAAACTGAATCCCCTCCTCTCTCCTCCGCCTATTCCAGCCACCACCTCCATAACCTCCGCTGCCGCCGCTTAGACAACATTAGAGTCGGACCTTGGCGTCGTCGACCGAATCCGGCAACAGGTTTGGAGACTGGGCAGAGGCGGATTGCTTATATATACTTTCAGTTTTTTCATTAAACTGAACGGTCCTGCTCTGAAATTTTTGTTACTTCCATTCTAAATTTACCTCAAGGATTGAAACCCTTCAGTGAGGTGGTCACTGCTCGCATTAATCAACATCTGATCAATACAAAAAAATGATTAAAAAAACTAAAAAACTAAATTTGACCCGTTGCTTTTTGGTGGTGGTGGGCATGGAAGTGGTGGTGGTGGACATGAAAGCGGAAGCGGCGGTGGTTATGGAGGTGGTGGCTGGAATAGGCGGAGGAGAGAGGAGGGGATTCAGTTTGGGGGAGAGAGATGAGGGGAGGAGAGAGAAAGAGGGGTTTTTTTTTTAAAGTCAGATTAGTGGGGGGCCCACTGACACATGTGGTTTGTGATTGGGTTTTGCACCAAAATTTGCTAGAACGTCCATGCCATTGCCAAATATTAGCCCATGTGTCTCAAAGTATCCAAGTAAACGTCACATCAGCTTTTCCGTTAGCATTTGGACGGAAAATGGGACGAGGGTGTTAATTAATAAAGGAATGCAAAGGTCAGGGGTTTAGTTAACGTTTATTGAAGGTCAGATGTCTCTATAATACTCGGTCCAAAGGTCAGGGGTTTTTTTGAATTTTTTCCTAAAAAACTAGACAAGATCTAGGTTCCCTCTTGCCATCCTTTTTTTCTTTTTTCCTGCCATGTCTTATACGTTTGGAGAAAACAAGGCAATTCAAGTACGTTGAAATGTGGACTCTTTCTACACGGCAATTGTGAAGGACTATTGGAGAGTAAAGTATAGGGCACGTCAAGGGAAATGGAGGGGGTAGAAGAAACTTTTTTTCTTGAGGGTGTTCAGGTGACCATCCTTATCAAGGGTGGAGCCGCCTCTGGTCCTATAATGACTTAGATAACTAAAGTCTCCTCTTAAACTTGGAATCAGAGACGACCCGTCTCACATACTTGTTTTTCGTTACTGATGGCAATTACGATCAACAGTGATTGTGAAAATAAATCGATGTATTTAAATTTTCTTTCAACTTTGCTGTTCATTACGAGTATAGGAACTCAAAAGTAAATCGATTGCATTTGATAACTAAAAGTATCTGGGTACATACTATACTTAGCCTAGCCTATCTGTGCTAGTTCTTCCTTGGGAGCGTGTGGCCTTAATCTTAAATAGCAGGCGTTTTGTCTTTGATGGATTCAAAGATTGGCAAATTCTGTTATTGAGTACAATGGGTGAGAGTATATGCTCTGTTTGTTTTGGCGGAGAATTAAAATACGGAGTAATATTTTTCATGTCAGTAAATTTCTTTGAACTCTGTAAGTTCATTATGAGCATAGAAACTCGAACGTAAATTGACCGCATTTGTGAAAAGTTCATGAATGACTAAAAGTATCCGGGAACGTAGTCTAAAAGTCATTTGCTTGCTTTGCAGGTAAAAAAGAAAAACATGGTCATGAAACACTTTTTGTGACACAAGGCCAAGTCTTTAATTCACACCGAAGTACCAATCACCCAGTAAATTGGCAAGTGATTGAGATGTCCAAGTCAATCCCCAGTCCCCACGACAGCCATACCCATCTAATCTACCATTTGAAAAATTAGTGTGAATCACATTATGAATTTAGAGAACCAAACAAACTCCATGAAATAAATAGATCCAAACCAATCTGAAGTTTTGAACCATTTAAATGTGATTCAGTTTGGGTTTTTAATCACGGCTCGCTGGGAAATTAGGATATTATTTCCATAAACTATATTTGAAGTACTTAACACAACATAGATAAATTAAACCATAACTTAACTTAAAACTCACTAATATCAACCAACTGAAAAAGTGTAGATGCGGTAGAGCTCTTGTTTTAGATTAGGAATGACGAAAAAAAAAAAAAGAAAAAAGAAAAAAAAAAAAACAAGAAGAAGAGTAGAATATCCATAATTAATGAAATGTGTATTTATTGAATCGGATAATCAGCTGGCCATCAAACTGAGATTGAGTTTGGGTCTGTGTTTTGCTTGGGTAAATAGGGAAGCAATTGAGCTTGCATATGTGATGCCTCATTGCCTCTAGTGCTGTTAGGGGAAATGTTCCGGTTAACAGGATTTCGTCCTCTTCGAATCTTGTTCTTTCTTGTTTATGTGGAGAGTCTGCTTCCCTCTTGTAGCCCTTTCGGGCATAATTTTTGGCTATCAAAAAACCAAATAGTCTATATTTTCTAACTTTTCTGATTACTCTCATCTAAACGTGTAATGTGGTATAAAAACTTTACGCAAGTCTAATAAAAATTAAGAGAAAATAACCAAGAAAAAAAAAAAAAAAAACTGTGCCAAAATAACGTTACCTTGAGGTACACACTTTTTTGTACCCTGTTTTGGCCCAATTGGAGTTCAACCTTGGGTGTTGAGAATCCGAAATTTAGAATCTGCACAAATTAGAATCTTAATTAACTTCTAACCTTGAGGAATCATAAATGAAAATTTGAGTCAGTGAGTCAGGTAACCTTCCTTGCCATCATTCGGCTACTCCCATGGCCATAAGTACTTGTAACTGGAATAACTACCAGCATTCTACAAAGAATTAGGCATACTGAATACAACTGGGAGTGCGAAACTGCGAATGAGGCGAACCAAGTTTTTCGTGTTTCATGCTCGAGCTATGTTGGTTAACTAAACGAGTTTAAAACTCGAGATTAGCTAGTTTGTCAACAAGCCAAGCCCGACTTAGTTAGCAAACCCTACACAAACAACTGAATGAGCCAAATTTTAGAGTGTTGAGCTCGGTTCGTTTACTATATGAGCCTCAAACTAGAGCTCGAGATCAGCTCGAATACTAAACGAGTCGAGCCGACCTTCACGATAAGTTCAGCTCGGTTGGTTTGCAGCCTAAATACTACCATCTATTTCTTTCAAATAAAGTGATACTTTAATTGGCATCAATTCACCGGTAAAGTTTCTTTTCAAAATATAAGTTCCAAAAATGAGTGGTCCAGGACCAGATGATGTTCAAGCTTCGCCTTATCGTTTAAAACAGTCCTTTTCGGTAATTTCAATTTTTGGTTTTTTCGAAGAAGCTAAATTGTTGAAATGATGAATGTTTGTAGACTAACTATAATGTCCCAACCCTACAGAAAGGAATCCTTGTAACCTGAAAATACTCTCATTTACTGTACATACCATGAAATTTTAGTTTATACTTTATCTAGGCAAGGGGAATGTGTAATTTGCTAAATAAACTACCATTGTCCCAGTTCAACCAAACTCCAATTTTGTAATATCGCTAGTTACTTATCCACACGGTTGTGAAGCAAAACAAAGATTACTCGAGTTCAAATCCTATTTGGGTCGTTAAAATTTGTTCCTGTTTGTTTGTTATTTGGACAAATCAAGCCGGAAGGCATTACAACAGCACATTAATTTTCTAAACTTTTCCTTCATAAGATTATTTTGTGTTCAAAATAAACTTCGGACTGGAAGCCCTGTTGTGATTAGGAAGTTTTGTTTGAAAATCATAATAGGCTTTAAAATGTTTTCAAGACAAAACATGTTTCATTCATGCCTATATCGATGTCCGAGTAGTGTGACTTTATACACTCGCACGACAAACCAATGAAAATGAATGGCTTCAATAAATTTTTCAGAGCTAGAGTAGGCCAATTTGTGCATCATAGTAGTGTACCCACTCAATAAAGACCTTGGTCAACTCACAAAAACCTAATTCAATAATTCATTTATTGACTCGGGCTAAGTTTGGTCGTTCACGGCTGCCTGATTGAATCCAATTAGCACAAGTTTTGTCTTATGGGGAGACTAGAAAGACCATCCTTCTCAATTTTCTTGGTTTGTGTATCAATGGTAATGCGCCATGAATTGTTTGTTATGTATCAGTATGGCTGTTTGATTAAGGAATCAAATTGACTTAAGTCTTCTCCAGGAGCAAGACTTTTCTCCAAATAGAGGACAAAATGTCGTCTTCAATTATCTTCAAGTAGAACACTTAAAACGAACAAGTTATTCAAGCTCAACTTGCTAGATGGCTTAGATCGACTCTTATCGTAAACAAGCGAAGGTCTAACGCGTCTTTAAGCTTGTTAAGTTTTCAAGTCAAATACGAACAACCGTGTATTAAACTCAAGAAGGTAATTCAACTTTCAGACTCAACTCATGAGCGGCCTGAGTGATGAACAGCCAAAGGGTAAACAGATTTTCTAAGTGAAAAACTTAAGCAATCCACTACTTGGCCCGACAGGGAAAATTTATAGGAAGGGCTTGGGCCCAGGTCAGATCCAACATTTATATTCATCTGGGAATTTTAATTATAACTTCGAAAAAATTCATACAATTGGTATACTCCCTCTGTCTCCTCTTAAGTGTCCATTATTAGATTACGTGTATTTTCAAACCCTACAAAAATATATTTCTCTACATAATTTTTAAAAATATTTTATTTTGAGCACTTTAATTTGGTTGAATTATACAAAATATATTTTTTTACGTGCAAGAAAATACATGTTTCCCAAAAAAGACATTTAAAAAGGGACGGATGGAGTACTATTTATAAGCTATAATCTTAGAATTACATTAAGTTTCTAAACTTTTCTTTATAAGCTTATTCGGCGCCCAAAAAATCAAGGTACAAAAATTTGGAGAAGAAACTCATGCAACAAACAACACGAATGACATGAATAATTTTTCAGCCCTGGAATAGGGTCCATTTGTGTGTCACAGCAAAGCCCCCTATTCGAAAAAGGCCTAAGTCGACTCACAGAAACCTAATTCAATTATTTACAACTTGGATTGGGTTGAGCATGGCCGTTCACAGCTGCCTGGTTGAATCCGATTTCTACAACTTTTGTCTTAAGAAGAAGGGACGAGAAGAGTACCATCCTTTTCTATTTTCTTGGATTTGTCCAGCAATTAATGGTATTGCACGAATTATTTTCCACATATCGGAGGAATCAAATTTACTGAATTCCAAATCAGCTAGTAGTAGTAACAAACAAGTTATTCAAGCTGGACTCGTAGATGAGAAATGAGTCAAGTCAAGTCAACTCTGAAAACAAATTTCCAATTTTTCTTTTTTTAACGGGAAAACCAATTCAAGTTGAAATACTTGTATAAAGGGCTCAGTGGGTACAAACTAATATAATACAAAGGCACTCACCACTTTTCCTCTCTCTCTCTCTCAGTCTAAAAACAAAATGGAGTGGTTGATCATATGGCTCTTCCATTTTCTCTTCTTTTTCTTCCACTATCAATCTGCTTTTTCATCCCCTCTCTCTTCATCTCCTTTCGTGAATCATTCGTGTCCTCTCGACGAGAGATCTTCACTCTTCCAATTTAAGCAAATGTTTACCATCAGCAGTTCTGCTTCTCCTTATTATCGGTGTCGTGAAAATGGTTCTCCTTCGTACGCAAAGACACTGTCTTGGAACGAGACTACGGATTGTTGCTCGTGGGACGGGGTCACGTGCGATGTGTCCACGGGTCACGTGACCGGGCTCGACCTAAGTTGTAGCAAACTCTATGGCACCTTCCATCCCAATACCACTCTTTTCCAACTCTCTCACCTCCAACAGCTCAATCTCGCCTTCAACGACTTCAACTTATCCCACATTTCACCCTCTTTCAGCCGCTTTACGAGCTTATCCCATCTCAACCTCTCCTATTCCTTTCTCTCAGGCTCAATCCCATCAGAAATTGGCCACCTATCCAAACTTGTGTCACTCGATCTCTCCTATCTCCCTCTCTCAGGCTCAATCCCATCGGAAATCGCCCACCTATCCAGACTTGTTTCACTTGATATCTCTTCTAATTATTATGTAAGACTAAGACTCGAACCGCACAATTTCAAAACACTGCTCATGAACCTAACCCAACTACAAGACCTGGAGCTCTACGGAGTAAATATATCTTCAAGGTTACCCGATTCATTGCTGAATTTGTCTTCTTTAGCAACTCTCAACCTTGGTTATACCGGATTGCTTGGGGACTTACCGTATGAAATTTTCCAACTTCCGAATTTGAAAAAACTCTACTTGGGTGATATCACCTTGACCGGAAATCTACCCAAAGTGCAGTGGGGCAGTAATAGTTCTCTAGAGAAGTTAGTTCTCGTAGGCACAGGTTTGTCTGGAAAACTACCCGATTCAATTGGCTATCATCGGTTTTTAAATTTCCTGAATCTCGCTGGCAACCAATTCTATGGGCCTCTTCCCGAGTCGCTTGGAAACCTCACGAGGATCACTCGCCTACATTTATCGGGAAACGGTTTCACTGGTCGTTCCCCTGGTCAGGTTTGTCTACTATCTCAAGTCTTTGATGGGAAAATAAGAAATTACACACAAACACACTTATTCTTATTGCATAAAATTTTAAAAAAATTACAAATACTCTCACTGACATCTCTCACAAACATCTCACACTTTTACTCTCTCATGTAATAGTTCCCACGTCCCTGCCTCTCTCTCTTTTTTCTTTCTTTTTCCCACACTTTGCAAGATACATATACATATGTATATATAGAATAAGCCAATAAACCACAATCTCTCATCCTATGCCTACTCTTCACTGCCACACTAATGCACCGACAATTCCCATCTATCTCTTTGGTCTCTCAACTCATGGACACAAACCCCACACAATTAAGATTACTATTCCAACAATCTTAACCAACTAACTTACTTATTTTTTCAGGGCAACAATCGCAATGGTGAAATTCCTGATTTCTTTGCAAAGCTTCTAAAGTTGGAGGCTTTAGGACTCGGCACCAATAATTTCGGCACCGTTCCATTTCCACTTTGGGTGTCCAACCTAACACAACTCATTTATTTAGACATTTCGAATACTGCATTTACGGGGCCTATTCCCTCCAACATAACTGGATTTCGAAAGCTACGTACGCTCTCCTTATCCAACAGCTCCCTCAACGGCACACTTCCATCGTGGTTGTTTGCTATTCCGTCATTGCAATGGTTAGAGCTTAGTTCTAACCAGTTGACGGGACAAATTCATGAATTCCAACGTGATTCACCGTTGGTGTCGATTGACTTGAGCAATAATAAGCTGAGTGGTCCCATTCCGCGATCAATTTCAGGTCTTGTGAACTTGAACTACCTCTACCTTCAATCGAATAATCTGAGTGGTGATGTGGAGCTACAAAAATTCTCAAACCTTCGGGCTCTTGATCTTTCAAAAAATAATCTCTCCGTAAGAATTGGTAGTAATGCCAATGCTACCTGGCCCAATCTTTCGTCGTTGGGTTTGTCATCTTGCAATATAACCGAGTTCCCAGATTTCTTACAAAACTTAGACGAGAATCTTCTCGGAGTGCTAGATCTATCCAACAACAAAATTCATGGAGAGATTCCAAAGTGGGTAGGGGGGGCTTCCTTATATTTCTTGGATCTTTCACATAATAAACTCACCGGAGAGATCCCTTCATCGATTTGCAATTTGGGTTCCTTAGAGACTCTTGTTTTGTCGAATAACAACTTTACTGGGGTGATTCCACAATGTTTGGGAAATGTCAGCAATTACCTCGAGGTGTTAGATCTACGGATGAATGGCTTCCATGGGGCTATCCCAACAACATTTGCAAATGGCAGTAAGTTGAGAAGTCTCAATTTATATGGAAATCATTTGCAAGGACCAGTTCCGCAATCTTTGGCCAATTGTAAAAGCCTGGAAGTTCTAGATCTCGGGATCAACAATCTAAGTGGTGCATTCCCTCACTGGCTGGAGTACTCCCTTCCAAAATTACAAGTTCTTGTCTTGAAATCAAACAGATTTCATGGTCCTATAGGCACTTTAGGAACTGAAACTCCCTTCCCTATGCTTCGAATTTTCGACCTTTCTCACAATAACTTCACTGGGCTTTTACCGCAACGATATTTCCTCAACTTCAAAGCCATGAAGAATTTGGATAAATCGAAAATGTTGTTGCAATACATGGGAAATGGCGATAGTGGAGATACTGTTTATCGAGATTCTGTGGAGTTGGTCTTGAAGGGGGTTGAAATTGAACTTGAATATATCCTCACTGTCTTCACAACGATTGATTTCTCGTGTAACAATTTCAGAGGGGAGATTCCAAATGACATTGGAAAGCTACAAGGACTTCGGTTGCTAAATTTATCTCAGAACAGCCTTTCCGGTCATCTTCCATCATTGTTAGGAAATATTACATTGTTGGAATCGTTAGACCTCTCTTCAAACCTACTCACGGGGCAGATTCCCGGGGAACTCAAAAGTCTAACATTTCTGGCGGTGTTAAACCTTTCGAAGAACCATCTGGTTGGTCCCATACCTCAAGGCAACCAATTTAATACATTTTCGAATGATTCTTACGTTGGAAATTCGGGGTTATGTGGATTACCATTGTCAAAGAAATGTGGAGATAGGGAGGCACAAGAACAACCGATATCCCAAGATGGTGATGATGATGACGACTTTATGGCTGGATTTACTTGGAGGATCGTGCTAATTGGGTATGCATGTGGATTTTTAATTGGAGCGACTATGGGATTTGCTATGTTCTTGATTGGAAGACCGAGATGGTTTACGAGAATCTTGGGAGAAGAACCACGCAGGAAGGTGGTAAGGATAAGCCAGATTGGTTGGGGAAGAAGTCATCAAAGTTAGATGCAATTTTCCTGGTAAGTGCTTTGATGTTTTGATGATTGACAAACAATTGGAACTGCTTCTCTAATATCGTGTATTTTTTTTTTCCTCTGTTAATTTTGCAGGAAAAATTTATAAGTGGGATGGCTACGAGTACTACAATACCGTGTTACCCTATAGACGGTATAGCTAGACCACATGTTTCATAGTCTTTAGACAAGTTGTCAGAACATCCAACAGGGGCTGCTCAGTTGGTCAGGGCTCTTGCATCTCACTAGTTGGTCAGGAGTTCAAATCTCCCTGCCTACGTGCTGGGGCTTTTACTTTCTTTGTTTCTCTCTTTGTTTCTACCCTGTAACGGGTTTAGTTCTTGTATTGATTAAGTTGTTGGGTTTTGTTGTCTCGTGGACTCTCACAATTCTCGTAGTTTCCCGAGTTGGTACTTTGAACTTCATATGTGATGTAATAATTGATCTCTCTTCTATTGCTGTGACAAAAAAAAAAAATGATAAGTTGTCAGAACGTTAAGGCCATTCGGTCACAGAAATTTTAGCAAAGAATGTAACTACAGTTTAATAGAGTTTTGTGCATTTAAATGTGTTTTTATTTTATTTTATTTTATTTTTACAGTCTATTTGATGATATATATCAGGACGTTGAGCATACTGCTGTCCCAAATAGCACCTAAAATTTTGTTTCAATGCAATAGTTAGAATTGAAGGCCAAAGCATTTATCACATGACATATATTCAGAATTGAACCACGAAATTCAGAATTGAATCACGAAAAATCTAACAGTGACTGAATTTCACTCTTTTCCCCTGATAAAATTTTGACAAATTCTGTTAGATATATGTCAAGGTCCATAAAAAATAATATTCAAACGTTAAGACAAAATACACTTGCTATTCTATGTGAAATCATACCTTAAGTTTCCTCTCGTAAAATTGAAATCATAGACCTCTCCAGAAAACGAGTTTAGTAGGCTTTCGCCCGCGACATATTCTAAAAAAACCAGTCACTATGGATGAATTACGCAAAGCACAATTACTTAATGCCTGACTAATAAGTAAAAAACTGGAACAAAGCATAATTTAAGTACCAAAGCTTACCTTAGTTGATGTTTTTCTATTCTACTAGCTAGTGTTACACTTCGTGCGATGCACGAAATCGCGTGCTTGTGTTATATGTACATCCCAGCAATTTTAGCAGCAAGATGGTATGGTAGGTCACAAAATGAGAGAAATTTGCGCCTACTTTACTGCCAGCCTCCAAGTGTCCTTATCTCAATCAAGTCTACAATACAAAATGGTAATACAGATAACTTTGTACCTAGCATGTAAATCATTAAGAAGCATTAGAAGATCTAGAGAGATTACAGAGCCTCTCAATTACTACTTGTGATTTTGAAATTCTCTCTTTTCCTATATCAGTGTAGCACCGGATTCTAACGAGTCCAACCCCCCGAAGGTGATGTGTGATTCACCAATCCAGCCACATTCTGCAAGTCCTTTTAATGGATTCTTACCTACTTGAGATTTATGGCTCCCTTTTGCGGCGAAACCGTTGAGAAGATAGAGAGACCAGCATTGGATTTGGATAGCCGATTCCTTAGCCTTTTGGTTCTCCATTTTCATTCCTTCAACTCCTCTAGTAAGAAAATCATGATGGTAATTCAACATTTTGGTCTTATCCTTGACACCTACATAATTAACATATACCACTTCAAGACATTTGGAAGCCAAAACCATTGACTTAGTTAACCAACGCTACTTCAATTCCGCAACTATTATGCAGACTAAGCGATAAGACAGAAGAAAATGAGGAATGAGGAGTTTGAGTTGTCGAGATAATCTATTTTTAAAAAAAGGCATTTTCAAATACGGAATGAATTCTTCAAACAACTATGATCTGATATAAGGGAGTAACTCAGAAGATAAGCACCCATTTCTTTAAGCTTAGTTAATGTAAAATGTCAGGCCTTTTTCTTTAAGCTTTCGACACTCCGCGAGTTCCAATTTTCATAAAAACATAAAAACAAGGAAACTAAAAGCACGAAGACAACATATTGGAAACTAAATGTCTCACCATGTCCCAACTGTATTTCATAAAAACATATTGGCTATTCAAACTTCAAAGCTAGAAACACCATATTTTGTCCAGATTTTCATTAGCCCCTGTGGATCGCGGCATGCAATTCGCTCACGATTCGCTCATGGATCTTGACGTACACACACACACACATGCAATGTATGAATCAATTTATTGATTACAAACATGTGTGATGACTACTGTTTTGCAACTTTAATCGAGCGAAAGAGCAACAGAAAAAAAAACACGATGACATCAAGCATTTTACATTCCACAACCGGTACACTTCTTTGAGGAATTACTTCAAATAACTTGTAGTCATGAGCCTCATTCCTTGTTTTAACAAACCAATGTGAGCCACAAAACCCACGTAATCAAATCTCCACAGATTGTTCTATGGAAAATAACAAACAATACTCAAACCCACAAATGAAGAGAGAAAACCACACTTCGCACATCGCTAGCTAAAATGGCTGAAATTGAAATTGGTGAAGGTGGCCATTGACATTCAAGATGCAAAAACTACAAAGTTACTGTTTTATCCATGTACCCACAAGTAATTTCCTCCCACATCATATTTCTCTACACCCAATTTGCAGAACAGATGCATTTTTTCCAGAATCCCAAAATACAAAAAATAAAAAACATTTTACAAAGGTACGCAAATTACCTGGAACACATGCAATTAACAGAACTCGTGATGGATGCAAGCAATTAACCCGGAAAGACGACGAATTTTTCCCGAGAGAGAATCTCAAGATCGAATTGGGGAAGCAATTTGAGGAAGAAAAAGGTAAACATTGCAAAACCGAGACTGGAGTGGCAACACCCCCATCCCTTCCACTACCCCATCCCTTCCACCCCCATCTCAAGACCACGAATAGTTTTCACTATAGCTTTGTATCAAACTGGATCCTCCCTGTTTTGAAACAAAAACTTACTCGCTGAAAATGGTAGTGCTAGTGATTGGGAGGTCTACAAATTAATAATTATCATGTCCGAAATCTTTTTGTCCTTAATTGATAATTTTTTTCATGTAAGTAATTTTCTTTGAATTATGTCAGTTCACTGCGAGTATAGGAATTTGAAAGTAAATCGATCTTATTTGAGAATAGTTCACTAATAACTAGAAGTTATTTGCTTGTTTTGCAGGATGAGTTGTCCACTCAATTAAAGACATGGTTATGAAACGCTTTTTGGAACTTAAAGTCAAGTCTTTTATTCACATTGCCACTAAACTTGACTAGTGATCAAGATTTCTGCTCTAACTTTTTCTTAACTTTTTTGTCACGGTATTTTTTGTGTTTTTTTTTCTTTAACTCGTACTAGTTTGGGTCAAATTCTTACATCACATTGTTCGCCTTGATGAGATAAATTGAAAAAATATAAAAATAAATGTCAAAGTTTATACAAGAGGTCGACAGTCTTTCACTATTTTTCGTCGTCTTATGTACTTTTTCCAACTTTGGCATATATTTTTATACTTTTCTAGTCACTTTCATCGAGACGAAAAATGTGATTCAAATTTTTTATCCAAATTTAGTAAAAATTAAGAGAAGAAAAATTAAAAAATCCGTACCAAAAAGTCAGGAAAAAATGTATAGAAGTTCAATTGTAATTAGAGAAAACATTATTTCCACCGCCGGCGGAAACAAATGTTTCCTCCAAATCAATTATAGAGGTCCAGTGTAATATTACACAATCACGTGGACTGCTGTGATTGATTTGGAGGAAACATTTGTTTCCACTGCCGGCCGATATAAAGTATTCTCTTGTAATTAAGTCCACGCCAAGTACCACGGTATGGATTTTTCTCCTTTCACGAGGGAAAAAAAATATCCTTCTTCCTCTTGACTGACTTTTGTGGCCTTTATTTTCTGAGAATATAAATGCCTGATAAGAAGTTCAATTGTAAGTCTAAGTCCACCCCAACCACCACGGTATGCATTTTGAAGTTCAATGCGTACCAAAATGTCATGAATGACTAAAATTGTCCGGGTACATACTATAAAAGTAATTTGCTTACTTTGCACTCCTTGGTCATTCACTCAATTAAAAACATGGTCACGTAACACTTTGTCACTTGAGGCCAAGTCTTTCATTCACATGAGGCATCAATCACGAGCTAAAACTTGGCTACTGATTGAGATTTCCAAGTCAAGCCAATCCCCCATAATCATTCTCATTAGTGATTGAGATTTCCAAGTCAAACCAATCCCCACCACGATTGAGATTTCCAAGTCAAACCAATCCCCACCACGACCACCAGTCCGCGAATTGCTCATTAAACAGTGAGCTGAGACTACTCGTCTACTCCTGTCTATAGGGAAAAAAAAATACTTCTGTCCTAAAAAAATTATTCAATCCGCAAAACAAAAAAATAAAAATAATAATGTGTTTTGATAAAGAAAAAATTAAAGTATTATTCGCAGGCTAGTTACTAGATACCATTGGGTTCCTTGAATTTAAACAAAAATATGTGGAATTATTTTGATAATACTACAGTAAAAAATAATTTCACATATTTTTTGCATAAATTCTCGTTTTGCGAACCGCACAATCTTTTTAAGACGGGAGAAGCATCTAGTTTTCTTTTCCCAATACATGACATGTATTTCATGAGAAACGAAATCAATAGCATAATTTTTTCTACTCTTTTACTTTCAAAATCGTATAAGCTATGGCGCAACACTTTCAAAATCGTATAACCTATGGCGCAACACCAAGCCGTTCTTCCACTTTATCTTCTCTATTTTCTTTACTTCTGTCCTGTATATTTCAAACCTAGCTGAATCATGTGTAGGCCACAAATACAAGTTAATGTGTGATATAAAGGTTAACTAAGTTGTACCCTAGTCTACCCTAAACAACATGTGACATCCTATTCCTATCTACCTCCCTCATCGGTGGGCTACCAAATTATAGGTAAAAACGCGTGAGTACCTATATAGACTTATAGGTACTCCTTTGTGAAAGATCATACACATATTAGAACGATCATGTCTCCTTAATAAACACTAATTAGGAAGTGTCATGCCTCTTGAAAATACCCCATGTTTCACATCCCTTTCTAATAACCACAATAAATTACTAGGTGAGTTACCCTCGTGCTTCGCACGATCGGTGTAACCCGTGATTTTTAAAATTTGTGTTTCTATTTACACGCATTTTCAGCCCTACATAAATTAATGAGAAAACAGGTGTAAGAAGTTGAGATTGTGCAAAATTCTCTCTTGATAACCATCTTTCTCACATTAAATATAAATTGATAATGTGCAAAAGTAGTTTCTGATACGTTTCAATTGCAGTATGTTTAAGTTGCTGCTAAGATGAAATATTAAGTTGCTGCTAAGATGAAATACCACAATTCATCATACTTAATTCGGGTTCTTTTAGCGCATCAAATACACTACTGGAATGTCATGTGACAAGCTAAGGCCTTTGGAGATATGATTATTTCAAACCAGGCCGATCAATATCTAGAGTTGCGGACATTTTGTTTGCACAAAAATCTGATCAACAGGGCATTTATAACAAATTTACTGCTTAAGAAAGTTTGTACATTAAATGGTCCAGATAGTGAGCTTCTTCCAAGAACAACCGGCTACTCAATACGCAAAGCAAAGTATTTTCCTTCATTCCAAACCTGTCCTCTCAAACGAACCTGTGTAAAATAAATTAATCTAGTGAAAACCCAATTGTCCAAAAAGAATTAATGAAACAGAATAAAGTAGAACAATACAACCGTAGCACAATACCAACCATTAATTGGTTGGTTTAATCGGTAACAAAGTGTTAGTAAACCAACCAAAGTTGGTACCAGCCAAAAGATTTGCTTTAGGAATGTCATCAATCAAACAAAAGTGTTATTAAGCATTACAAATGACTTGAACTTCTAATGTGTAAGCAAACGCAGGGATAGCCCGCAAATACGATGGCAACAACATCGCTCCAAACTAAACAGACAATTGGATCAACATAACATGATTAATTACTTTCCAGTTTTTGGGCAGTTGTTAAATGTGTAGAAATACCCAAGGAAACAAAATGGTCATGACTGAACCTATTCTAGGATACCAACTGAATTGATGCCACAACAGATAGTCTTCAGGTTTCCCACTCTTATGAGATTCCTAAATAAACAACCACAATTTTACATAACGCCACAATAGAAAAGCTGCAAAGCTTTACAATCCTAACCAGAAAGCATGTAGCAATAATCTGATCCTTCCACCAAAGAAACAACAGCAATAATCTGATCCATGGCACATTAAAGCCTACTTAATTTTAGATCTTATGTGGTAAGCTTTATATTTTTTTATCAAGAAAGAAGCCCAAATACAAATGGCATGGGTATCATGAATTGTCCAAACAAATCAAATACAATATAAAGCAAGGAAAAGTATCAAAATACCAAGGCTGGCCAAAATATAAAGCATATCACAAAAGATCGAATTTGTTCCTTAAGATTCATGAACCTAATAGTAATTATGGCAGCTAAAGAGAGGATTAAACTTGATGCATAGGATAGAGCTCCATCAAAATAACCCTCTCAACAAGCCATACTTCTTCTTTTTTTTTTTCACTTTCCCTGGCGCATGGTTCAGTTTTATGGATTTTTTTCCTTCTCATTGTTACTGGAACTTATTAGTTTTCTTAACAACTTCTATGAACCATGTGAAAAATAAAATTCGAAACCAAACGATCTGAAATTTCAAAACAAAAGGAAAACTAAAACAGTAAATCAATCAGAAAAGAATTATCAAAAAAATAGGATCATGACAAGACGAATGAAACACCTGAAAGTATGTAAAAGAGATATTTGAAAGCACCATAGAGATGAGCAAGGCTCCGCTAAAATATTGGTTTGTCTTAATACTCTGTTCACAATTCACACAATGCTTTTAGAGAGAAACCACTTAACAAATACTGCTAACGTTCTTGACAAAAGGAATGCAGACAGGGGGCACTTACATTAGTTGATCTTCTGTGTAGTTAGTATGCCTCTTACGCCTTTCTTGTACCCACAAAGAGCAAACTGAGCAATTAAGAGTGATGTAACAGCTAGAAGAGATGGTGGGAACTTGAGCATATTATATTCTACCCACCACAACTCAATATTGGAGAAAGACAGAAGCTCCAGCTGGTTTAGGCCCATTCCAAATATCTTCTATCAGAACCACCCTTCAAAAAGGAAAGAATCTATAAATATTAGCTCTAGAAATTTCCCATGTTACGAACACGTAACTTTAACAATTAGTGATGAAGAAAGAGAACAAAGACCCTTGCCGGATACAATTGTCCAGTTTTAAGGAGCCTCCTCATAAATAGCATGGAGTTGTCGTACATAGCTGAACTCTGGTATCGTCTTATATAGCATGGATGTATATAACTTCAAGACCCATGCCTTTATGTATGATAGAGGGAGGACCAAATTGTAGGTGATTAGTGCCTCAGGGCCGGATCTTTTCACCAATTTCCTAAGTCCGTTAATTTTGCTAATTACTTTATCATGCTCGATCTGTAGCTTATCTTGTTTTTCCTTGAAAGTCATCAAGAGGTTTACAGCTTCAAGAATCTTCTCTTCTAACTCATCCTCCACAGAACATGACTCCAAGAGCTTGCTCTCTAGCACTTGCTTTTGGTCATGGACCATTTGGAGCTCTTTTGTGTACTGATCATATAGATTCTTCGTACTTTCTAAATCTTTTTTTTGTCCGGCCAGGACTTCCTCCATTTCTTTTCTCTCCTTCATCTCCATCATGCACAAACTCTCTAAATCTACAGCCTGCAACAAGGCACTTGCGTAATAAAATGTCAGCATCTAAAGCATATGTTACAAAATTCATGCTTTCATAATTAAAATAGTCATTTCTGTAATTGTTTTTGTGGCTCATTAATTGTTATTCAGGTTCATGTGCAAATTAGCTATAGCAAGTCAGCAGTTCAAAATACTGTATTTGCAAATCTATTCACATTTCACTATGACTATAATAGCTCAGTACATTTTAGTTGAGAAAAGAGCATCGAATGTGTGCAATGCAAAACTTACCTTGCATAAAGCCTCCATGGCATCTTCTTTGGCCTTCCACCGACTCACCGACTTTTCAAATGCTTTCTTCTTTGTATTTTCAGCATGTGTGATAGCATGTTCTAGTTTACCATGCATCTCAGAAGTACTCAGTCCCTCGGGTTTTCCTTCCTTGAAAATTAATACACGGTACAAATTACTCGAACAATCTAAAATAGGAAGGCTTTACAAGCATAATTCAAGGAATTCAGCCACACCTAGAGTTCCAGTGTCCGTACACTACAATTCTATAGATCAAGATCGGTCTCCTTCAACTCATTTGCAAACAAAAAAGTTGTCAATAATTAATAGTTTTTGAATTCAGACTCGGACCTCAGCGAGTTGAAGTGTTCAAAGTTCAAATGAGATTGATATGAAAGATTATTTGCTACAAAGTGGTGTCGCGTACCAGGAAAACTACAACTGGTCAATGATCAAGATGGCCCTAGAACCTGTTTGGTGAGGAAACCTGCCACAAAGAACTGCAAACTACAGTTGTAGACCGTTTTTTCCCAGCCCTTGCACGCATGTCAACAAACAATGAAACAAGTTTAATTTAGCATCATGGTAATGTGAGCAACCCACCACCCAAATTGGGAAAAAACCCTAACTAATCTGTCTCTCTATAAGAATCAGGGGCGTATATGAGACCATAATCCCTGATTCCAAACCTAGAACAGAAACCAATCGAATTGATAGTATCCGAGGTCATCCAAACATAAAACAACCCAACGAAACCCACAAACTGTTAATTGATTTCAGCAACATCGAAAGCAAAAGAAGAAACGACACAATTGCAAACGAGTAATAGAATTACCGTGCCGAGAGTCCGAAGAAATTCCATGTGAGAAGCCATCGCCCAAAATTCGATAGAGGCGAGAGTGAGATTTGCTTTACAGCCAAGATAACCCAAACACAATTCGAAGCAAACACACATGGAATCCTATTTGCGTTTGTGTAATATGATAACAAATCAATGTACAACATTCAAATTTATCGAAATCCGCAGGTGATGAGAGAGAAAGGGGGTGGGGGAGGAAGACCAGTCGAGATATGTGTGTGTGCGCTATGCGTGCGTTTATGAGAGAGAGAGAGAGAGAGAGAGAGAGAGCAGGACCTGTGGCTTAGCGTCACGGCTATGGCTGTCATTGTGGCCGGATATTGAACAAAGTCGTCGTGCGTCGATTTGGTGAGAGAGATGTTTCCCATTTCAGATGGCTTTTTCTCGATCGATCTGTAGAGTCGGAGAGAGAGAGAGAGAGAGACGAGGAGAAGTCGTGTAGCTGAGAATGGGTTTTGGCAGGCAGTATGGAACACGGCAACGTGAAATCCGAAATAGAGAAAAAGCAGAGATAGGAAAAGGGTCTTGGAGAAGACGCTACCCCATTCTCTCCCTCTACTAACACGCGTCCGCATCCCACCGCCCCAGGACTTAATAGCTGCCCCTTCATGCATCCCAAAATTACAAGGGACGCCACTGATGGAAAAGACCGAACTACCCCTTCGATTTGAACTGGGGTCTGCCAATTGGAGGGGTCCAATTGGAAAAATCAGCCAAATGTGGCCGTCCCGTTCTCAATTCCTTTAGCCTCTTATTCTCAAGGGTTTTTGATACAGCCAGAGAAGATTTATTGAATGAACCTTGAATTAAAAAAGAACACAAAGTCACGACAAATTCACTTCAGCTACATATTTCGGAAAATGAGAAAATCAAAGTTATCCACTAGAAAATAATAGCTTGCTGTTAAGCAAACTTCAATGAGGTTGAACCATGCCCTCCGCCAGTGAGGATTGATATAAAGAACTAGAACAATTCCGAGCAAGACTGTTACATACGAAGCAACAAAGCTCAAATAGAAAGCATCCAAGTCTAACAAGCTATCTTCTTCTTGCCAATTCTTCGGAATGTTATTGCAACTGTTATGTAATGGGTGTCCACAAAGAAGAGGATTCCCTTCATAAACACTTTCGTCTAAAGTGTTAAATTGAATCCCTCGAGGAATTTCACCTGATAAGTTGTTGTGTGCCACGCTGAAGACCATAAGGAAGTTCAATTCAACTAGTTGAGAGGGGATTTTCCCTTTCAAGTTGTTGTAAGAAAGATCCAAACTCTCTAATTGGTTCAAGTTTGAGAACGTTGCCGGAATTGATCCGGTAAATTTGTTGTGAGACAAGTCAGAGCATGGATGTGGCTCAATTTCCCAATTTCTGGTGGGATTTCACCTGTAAATTGGTTCGAAGAGAGATCAATTACTGACAAGTAGAAGAGGATTATAGCACTGAAGGAAAAGGAATTCCACTTGGCTGTAAACGTCACAACCTGTTTTAAATCAAATTCTCCGTAGTCCTTATGAGTATCATATAGCCAGAAATCCTTTCCTGTTTGGGATTACATTGTGCTATTCATGAACGACAAGAACGATTTCACCCTAATGTCTTCGACCGCTCCAACATGTAATAACATGTCATTGGTTTCTAGACGATTTATCTTGCCCAAGCAAGGGGGTAAAGAACCATGAGAAATATCAAGCACTGTCAAACGGTCTAACTGGCACAATTGCCTTCGAACAAATTTGAATCTTAATTAACTTCAACTTCGTAGAATCACATACATGAAAGCACAACAATAGAATTAGTTTTTGAACACTAATATAACAATATATATATAACAATTATATCTACTAATGACACAAAGAAATTGAGTCAGTGCATCAGGTGACCTTGATATAAGCACTTGTAACTGGAATAACTTTTTGATAACTCAGGTGTTCGGCCCAACTTACGCACACCTTGACTAATATTAAGGGCTCAATCCCACTGCCTAACTTGCGGGGAGGCCAATTAAAAATGGAGCAAAGCTCCGTATAGACTGCTTTAGAAGTGTTGATGGAATAGTTATCAATATTTTACAAACAATTAGGCATATTGAATACAAGTACAAAACAGTAATTATCGCGTAATTTTCAATTTTCGGTTTGTCTAATTTGAAGAAGCTAAATTGTTGAAATGGAGAATTTTTGTAGACTAATTATAATGTCCCCAACCATAGAAAAAGGAATCCCCGTGGCCTGAAAATACTCTCATTCACAACAATCTACCTCCCAGAAAATCAGTCACTATGAATGAATTACAAGTTGAAATGAATGAGGAGACTAAATGACGAGTTTTAATAATATCTGATTCATCTATGTATGATTCTAAAATTTTCAATTAATTGTTTCCATTGTGGCTTTTTATCAAAGTGGTGAACTAGTGAGATAATGGACCCCTGTTTAGAAACAAACACTTCCTCTTTCTATCGTTAATACTCATTCCTAAGGGTATGGATTTGTTTAGCAGGTTTTTGGTAGCATTGAGACATGCGACCGAACGGTCCAGAGCCCTTTCTTATTTTTTATTTTTTTGAACGAAAGAAAAAATTATTAATCTTCGGAAACAAATTACAAAGATTAAAAGGATCCAAAGCCACAATCAACACGACGGAATATAAGTGATCCAATGAAGTTGGCTCACTAGCAAACCAATAGTCAAAGCCAACAAGGACCCAAAGAGGAAATAACAAAGCCCAAAGATGACAAGATACCAACCAAAAATGAAAATAGATTAAAAGCAAATAACCATAAACAAATTTCTTTTTAGGGTTCTTCCATTTTCAATGGGCTAACAATAAGGTAAAAAGAGAACAAAAAAAACACAAACTCCAATATATTTTTTTCACTTTCCTATACACTTTCACAGATTCTTATACATTTTTCACACATTTTAATACATTTTTTAAGCCTTAATGTCAGCCCAATGAGCTGATTTTAAAATTTTCCTTATTTTTAAGCCAACATGTGCAGAAGAATCCATAGATTCCGTGGATGTAGCCCATTACTGCATTCAAATCATTGCAAGAGGCAAGAGCTCGTGGCATATCATGCATCGAAGTGTAATTTTACAAATCAGGAGGGGGTGTTTTACGATAAACACGAGTCAAAACAACACAAGAAGTAAACCCAGTTCCAGCAAATGTTCCTCTATCTCTTCAATCATTATGCAAATCGCCCCATCCCAATTCCCAAATCAAAGGTACACACATCTCGCTCTTGAAATTCAACCTGTTCTCTCTCTCTCTCTCTCCTTTTGCTATGTGGAAATCACCTAACCAAATAACCAACAGACGGAGAAGATTGATGCAGGAGAAAAGAAGTAAACCCAGCAACTTCAGCCTTTTTGTTAACGGTCCAGAGTCCATACCAGAAACAAGGAGTTTGAAATTGCTTTTCTAATGGTGTTTAATGGTTTTTTTTTTAAAAAAAATCTGAAATTGCTTTTCTAATTTCTCTCTCCCTATAGAGCACATGCTTCCTAGTCTTCAAATAAATTGACGGAAAAGTGAGGCCAATCGATCACAGAACTTTTCGCATAGAATGTAGCTACAGATCAAGGGAGTTTTGCACAGTTAGTTGTTCATCGGTTTGAATAAAAATATCAGGTCCCTGAGCCCCATAGTCGTCCCAAATAGCACGTAAAATCTTGTCTCAATGCAAAAATGTTTACTTTTGGTTTCTATATCCCTTATACGCAGGCCGATTTCGCTCTTTTTCCAGGAAAGAAAAGGGTGATAAATTCTGTTTGATACGTTGAAAGGTTCCTATAAACTCATGGCCCAGGGCTAGGTCCTCAAGAAAATAACTCTAGGACCACTAGATGGATGCTTCAAACGTTAAGACAAAATTCACTTGGCTAGCTTTTGCAGAAAATCAGTCACTGTGAATGAATTACACAAAGTACAATTACGTAATGCCAGCCTAACTAATAGTAAGTAAAAACTGGAAAGCAAACATACCAAACAAAAAATCAATGGAGTGAAGTATAGTTGAAGTAGCAAAGCCTGCCGCAGTATTGTCACCTCTGTAGTATTTGATGTTTTCCAATTCTTTGTGGTCCTCGTCCAGTCGACCTGAACATCGTTTAAACTTGTATGCGCTACTAATGACAATTACAAACAACAGTGATGGTGAAATGAAAGAGGAGACTAAAGAGGAGTAATTATATATGCTTCCTCATGTATGATTCTAAAGGGTTCACTGAATTTGTTTCCACTGTGGCTTTTTATCGAACAGGTAGTGTGGTGTGGCTGGTGAGGTATTGGATTAATCCCTGTTTAGACTTTAGAAAGAAAAACTTCCTCCTTCTCTTGCTAGGACTCATTTTATAACTCATCGCGATTCCAATTCTAGAAAATTGTGACCTTCCACTCGAATCTCTACTTGCAAAATATTTGGAAATACTTTTGAAAATATAACGCCGAAAACTCCAAATCTCTAAGGAAGCATATTTGTACATTCCAAACGAGATAGTACGTACGCAAATCAAATTAAATGAGCCAGTCGACAGCTTACATAGATTAGATGAATCAAAGATCAAGAGAACAAATTTGTATCATTGTATGGTATCGATTTGTTTAGGACTTCATGCAGCGCGTGATTTAAAACTCCAATTATTGGCTCTAAAAATTATGTTGTTTAAACGAAAAGATATGGCCAAATCAAAGGATATGATGTTTACTATTTAGGGTCAAATAAAAAAACATGATTATTAGAAATTACAAGAATTGATGTGACTGCTAGGTTTAAACGAATAAGTGTGACTGTTGGTACGTTCATACCTGTGCCTATATGTGAGATGTTGTGTATAGGGTTGGGTTTAGATGGTCGTGTTCCTCACCATACATAGAGAAGAGAACACAATCAATCGGTCTCTCTCAGTGTGTAGTGCATTATTTGGGTGCTGAGAATCTGTAATTTAGTCGACAAAGTAGAATCTTAATTAACTTCTAACAGTTAGAAGAATCATACATGAAAATTTGAGTCAGTGCTTCAGACCTTGCTTGCCATCGTTTAGCTACTCCTCGTGGCCATAAGTACTTGTAACTGGAATAATTACCAATGTTCTACAGAGAATTAGGCATACTGAATACAAATGGGAGTGCAATTAAGCCGATCCGCGCTTTTCGTGCTCGAGCTTTGTTCGTTTAAAAGAGTCTAAAACTCGAGCTCGATTCAATTAGCAAACCCTACACAAAGGGGCCAAGCTTTAGAGTATTGAGGTTAGCTCATTTACTACTGGAGCCTAAAACTTGAGCTCGAGCTCAGCTTGAAAGCCTTGAATACTAAACGAGTCGAGCTGAGCTTTACAATAAGTTCAGCTCGGTTGATTTGCAAACGTAAATACAATCATCTATTTCTTTCACACAAAGTGATACTTTAATTGTTCCTTTTCAGAATATAAGTTCCAAAAATAAATTGTCCAGGACCTGAAAATCAGCAATGGTTTCAGAAGATGTTCAAGATTGGCCTTATAGTTTCGGGGGAATCGCTACAATACACACCGGTTAAAAATGTGTACCATATGTACCTATTGTATGGTCCATATTGTACCACCTCATTGGTAATCGCAACATTTTTTAGTGTTTCATAACCTCTTAGCAATATGATTCATAACATTTTGGTGTGTCTCGTAAATTTTATAAAAAAAAAAAATTGTAACTTTTATTAATAAAAGATATTAGATTCATAACTTTATAGGAGTGTATGATACACACCCAAATAGGAGTTGTGTATTGTAACTTTTCCAAACAGTCATTATCGATAATTTTCAATTTTTGGTTCGTTTCGAAGAAGCTAAATTTTTGAAATGATGAATGTTTAAAGACTTATAATGTCCCAACCATATAGAAAGGAATCCAGGTAACCTGAAAATACTCTCATTTACTTGTACTACGAAATTTTAATTTATGCTTTATCCAAGCAAAGGGAATGTATAAACTACAATCCTCCCAGTTCATCCAAACTCCTGTTTTGTAACGTCGCTAATTACGTATACACGCGGTTGTGAAGCAAAACAAAGACTACTGGAGCTCGACTCTTATTGGGGTCGTTGAAAATTCGTTCGACTTTTTTCGTTATGTGAACAAATCAAGGTGGAAGGCATTATGAAGCACATTCCGTTTCAGAACTTTTCCTTCATAATATTATTCCATGTCACAAAATAAGCTTCGGACTGGAAGCACTGTTCTAGTTAGGACATCGCATGCCTTTGTTGTGAGGCACAAATAAGCCCATAGTCGTACAAACAAACATACTGAACACACATAGGGTAGAGACATGAACAAAACTTGATTATCTGGAAGTTTTGTTTGAAAATCATAATAGCCTTTTTAAATTTTCAAGACAAAATGTGTTTCGTTCATGCCTATATCGATGTCTTATTAGTTTGACTTTATACACTCACACGACGAACCAAACAATATGAACAACTTCAATGAATTCTTCAAGCCTAGAATAAAGACCCAGGTCGTGTCACGAAAACCTAATTCAATACTTCATTAATTAAATTGGGTTGAGTCCGGTCGTTCACAGCTGCCTGCAGGTTGAATCAAATTTCCACAACTTTTGTCTTATAGGGAGGGGACTAGAAAACCATCCTTTCTCAAATTTCTTGATTTGTCCGGCAATGGTAAGCATCATGAATTATTTGTTACGCATCAGTATGACTGTTTGCTTAAGGAATCAAATTGACCCAAGTCGTTTCCATGAGCAAGATTTTTCTCCAAGTAATGACAACATGTCTTCTTCTGTCATCTCCAAGTAGAGCAGTTAAACAAAAAAGTTATTCAAGCTCAACTTGCTAAATGAATGAGTTAGATGGAATCTGTTAGAGTTTATACACTCGCACGACAAACCAATCAAAATGAACGGCTTCAATAAATTCTTCAGGTCTAGAGTAGGGCCCATTTGTGCATCATAGTAGTGTCCCCACTCAATAAAGACCCAGGTCAACTCACAAAAACCTAATTCAATAATTCTTTTATTGACTTGGGTTGAGTCCAGTCGTTCACGACTGCCTGATTGAATCCAATTACCACAAGTCTTGTCTTATGGGGAGACTAGAAAGACCATCCTTTTTAATAGTCATGCACCATGAATTATTAGTTACGTATCAGTATGGCTTAAGGAATCAAAGTGACCGAAGATGTTTCCAAGCGCAAGACTTTTCTCCAAATACAGGACAACATGTAGAGCATTTAAACGAACAAGTTATTCAAGCTCAACTTGCTAAATGGGTTAGGCCGACTCTATTCATAAACAAGTCAAGATCGAATCTATTTGTGGAATTTAACCAAGATGAAGAAATACATTTTCTGGAACTCTAGCTAATACTAAAACCTACATTATCGATTACAATAGAGGATGACTTAGGCAAAGAGCTAATTGAAGTACTTAAATGATGCACTTAATAATTAACGCCTTGGCAGCACATACATACATCCAAATAGAGTTGCAAACGAATTAAGCTCCTCGCTTGCGTGCAGCTCGTGGCTCAACTCAATCGATTCGTTTATAGAAGCATGTTTAGTAAATGAACATGGCTTAGCAACTTAAGAGCTTGGCTCATTATAACCGAGCCAAGCTCGAGCTTTACAAAGCTCGGCTCAAATCGTTTGCACCTTACTGACGCAAACTGGCTTTGCATAGTTAACTACACAGTATCAATATTGTTTTGCTTAAACAACTACCACTATTACTTTCCTATTTTCGCTTTTGCCCAGCAAAGAATGCAATCTACAAAAAGACTTGACTTATGGAGTCGTCTTGCCAGACCACGCTCGTGTCCGTTTTCCTATGATCTAGCTCGGTCCAATTTGAGCTTTTATAGACCCAAGGTGGCTTCACAATGTTGATCAAATTCGTTCATTTTGTAGAACTTGTCAAGTACATTAATCACAGTTAAATTAAAGCTTCATCGACCATCTATTGTTGCATGAACAGAACAGATTTGTACTGGTAGTTTAAGTTCCAAATATTTATTTCCAATACTTTTTTCGAGAACAAATCTGTTCTATTCAATCAATGTTTGGTCAAGCTAATTTTTTAAGTGAATATTGTATTTGACGGGATCTAAAATAAACGGTTCCAGTTGTCGTCGTGGGTCCATCTTAATCTTACAAAGCCCCAAACTGAACCTCACTAGCTCCATAAAAAACTAGA
Organism: Vaccinium myrtillus; assembly: GCA_016920895.1. Lineage (NCBI taxonomy): Eukaryota > Viridiplantae > Streptophyta > Magnoliopsida > Ericales > Ericaceae > Vaccinium > Vaccinium myrtillus. The sequence continues at coordinate 28,242 of JADGMU010000641.1, read as the reverse complement.
CAGGATCTAGGTTCCCTCTTGCCATCCTTTTTTTCTTTTTTCCTGCCATGTCTTATACGTTTGGAGAAAACAAGGCAATTCAAGTACGTTTGGAGAAAACAAGGCAATTCAAGTACGTTGAAATGTGGACTCTTTCTACACGGCAATTGTGAAGGACTATTGGAGAGTAAAGTATAGGGCACGTCAAGGGAAATGGAGGGGGTAGAAGAAACTTTTTTTCTTGAGGGTGTTCAGGTGACCATCCTTATCAAAGGGTGGAGCCGCCTCTGGTCCTATAATGACTTAGATAACTAAAGTCTCCTCTTAAACTTGGAATCAGAGACGACCTGTCTCACATACTTGTTTTTTGTTACTGATGGCAATTACGATCAACAGTGATTGTGAAAATAAATCGATGTATTTAAATTTTCTTTCAACTTTGCAGTTCATTACGAGTATAGAAACTCAAAAGTAAATCGATCGCATTTGAAAAAAGTTCGCGAATAACTAAAAGTATCTGAGTACATACTATACTTAGCGTATCTGTGCTAGTTCTTCCTTGGGAGCGTGTGGCCTTAATCTTAAATAGCAGGCGTTTTGTCTTTGATGGATTCAAAGATTGGCAAATTCTGTTATTGAGTACAATGGGTGAGAGTATATGCTCTGTTTGTTTTGGCGGAGAATTAAAATACGGAGTAATATTTTTCATGTTAGTAAATTTCTTTGAACTCTGTAAGTTCATTATGAGCATAGAAACTCGAACGTAAATCGACCGCATTTGTGAAAAGTTCATGAATGACTAAAAGTATCCGGGAACGTAGTCTAAAAGTCATTTGCTTGCTTTGCAGGTAAAAAAGAAAAACATGGTCATGAAACACTTTTTGTGACACATGGCCAAGTCTTTGATTCCAATCACCCAGTAAATTGGCAAGTGATTGAGATGTCCAAGTCAAGTCAATCCCCAGTCCCCACGACAGCCATACCCATCTAATCTACCTTTTGAAAAATTAGTGTAAATCACATTATGAATTTAGAGAACCAAACAAACTCCATGAAATAAATAGAACCAAACCAATCTGAAGTTTTGAACCATTTAAATGTGATTCAGTTTGGGTTTTTAATCACGGCTCGATATCATTTCCATAAACTATATTTGAAGTACTTAACACAACATAGATATATTAAGCAATAACTTAACTTAAAACTTGTTCTATTAAAATCACCACAACTCGCTAATATCAACCAACCCAAGAAGAGTAGATGCGGTCGAGCTCTTGGATGCCCCACACTGCATTCCGAAATCGAGTCCGGCCCATTCTCCCCTTCCCCATGTTGTAGATTAGGAATGACAAAAAAGAAGAAGAAGAGGAGTAGAATATCCATAATTAATGAAATGTGTACTTATTGAATCGGATAATCAGCTCGCCATGAAACTCAGCGTATCGATATTCGACAATTCAGATCGAGTTTGGGTCTCTGTGGTGCCTCATTGCCTCTAGTGCTGTTAGGGGAAATCTTCCGGTTAACAGGATTTCGTCCTCTTCGAGTCTTGTTCTTTCTTGTTTATGTGGAGAGTCTGCTTCTCTCTTGTAGCCCTTTCGGGCATAATTTTTGGCTATCAAAAAACTTAAAAGTCTATATTTTCTAACTTTTCAGACGTGTAATGTGGTATAAAAACTTTACGCAAGTCTAATAAAAATTAAGAGAAAATAACCAAGAAAAAAAAAAAAAAACTGTGCCAAAATAACGTTACCTTGAGGTACACACTTTTTTGTACCCTGTTTTGGCCCGATTGGAGTTCAACCTTGGGTGTTGAGAATCCGTAATTTAGAATCTGCACAAATTAGAATCTTAATTAACTTCTAACCTTGATGAATCATAAATGAAAATTTGATTCAGTGCGTCAGGTGACCTTGCTTGCCATCATTCGGCTACTCCCATGGCCATAAGCACTTGTAACTGGAATAGTAATTACCAGCATTCTACAAAGATTAGGCATACTGAATACAACTGGGAGTGCGAAACTGCGAATGAGGCGAACTGAACTTTTCGTGTTTCGTGCTCGAGCTTTGTTGGTTAACTAAACGAGTTTAAAACTCGAGATTAGCTAGTTTGTCAATAAGCCGAGCCCGACTTAATTAGCAAACCCTACACAAACGACTGAACGAGCCAAATTTTTTAGTGTTCAGCTCGGCTCGTTTAATATATAAGCCTCAAACTAGAGCTTGAGATCAGCTCAAACTTGAGTCTCAAACTAGAGCTTGAGATCAGCTCAAATACTAAACGAGTCAAGCCGACCTTCACGATAAGTTCAACTCGGTTGGTTTGCAGCCTAAATACTACCATCTATTTCTTTCAAATAAAGTGATACTTGAATTAGCATCAATTCACCGGTAAAGTTCCTTTTCAGAATATAAGGTCCAAAAATGAATGGTCCAGGACCAGAAAATCAGCAATGTTACTTTTTTTTGAACTGAGCAATGTTTCAGATGATGTTCAAGCTTCGCCTTATCGTTTAAAACAGTCCTTTTCGGTAATTTCAATTTTTCGTTTATTGCGAAGAAGCTAAATTGTTGAAATCTTGAATGTTTGTAGACTAATTAAAATGTCCCAACCCTAGAGAAAGGAATCCCTGTAACCTGAAAATACTCTTATTTACTGTACATACCATGAAATTTTAGTTTATGCTTTATCCAAGCAAGGGGAATGTGTAATTTGCTAAATAAACTACCATCGTCCCAGTTCAACCAAACTACTGTTTTGTAATATCGCTAGTTACTTATCCACACGGTTGTGAAGCAAAACAAAGATTACTCGAGCTTGATTCCTGTTTGCGTTGTTGAAAATTCGTTGCAGTTCATTTGTTATCTGAACAAATCAAGCTGGAAGGCATTATGATAGCACATTCATTTTCGAAACTTTTCCTTCATAAGATTATTTTGTGTTCAAAATAAGCTTCAGAGAGGAAGCCCTGTTGGGATTAGGACGTCGCAGGCCTTCATAGCGAGGGACAAATACGCCAATCTCAAATTCATAAAAGTTGTCCAAACAATCAATCCCCACTCAATAAAGACCCAGGTCAACTCACAAAAACCTAATTCAATAATTCATTTATTGACTCGGGTTGATCCCGTCGTTCACGGCTTCCTGATTGAATCCAATTACCACAAGTTTTGTCTTATGGGAAGACTAGAAAGACCATCCTTCTCAATTTTTTTGATTTGTGCATCAAAGGTCAAGCACCATGAATTGTTTGTTACGTATCAGTATGGCTTAAGGAATCAAAGTAGCAGAAGACTTTTCTCCAAATACAGTTATCTTCAAGTAGAGCATTTAAAAGTGCATTTAAACGAACATGTCTTCTTCAGTTATCTTCAAGTAGAGCATTTAAACGAACAAGTTATTCAAGCTCAACTTGCCAAATGGGTTAGACCGACTCTATTCGTATACAAGGCAATTAAAGTACGTTGAAATGTGTACTCTTTCTACACGGCAACTGTGAAGGACTATTGGAGAGTAAAGTAGGGCACGTCAAGGGAAATGGAGGGGGTAGAAGATTTTTTTTTTTCTTTTTCTTGAGGGTGTTCAGGTGACCATCCTTATCAAAGGGTGGAGCCGCCTCTGGTCCTATAACAACTTAGATAACTAAAGTCTCCTCTTAAACTTGGAATCAGAGACGACCTGTCTCACACACTTGTTTTTCGTTACAGATGGCAATTACAATCAACAATGATTGTGAAAATAAATCGATGTATTCAAATTTTCCTACCGAAATTCTGCTCGATTCCAACACTGAAGATGGTGGTGGTAGTGATTGGTCTACAAATTAGTACTAATAATTATCATGCCCGAAATCTTTTTGTCCTTAATTGATTATTTTTTTCATGTCAGTGATTTTCTTTGAACTCTGCAGTTCATTACAAGTATAGGAAGTCAAAAGTAAATCGATCGCATTTGAAAAAGTTTGCGAATGACTAAAATGACCGCCAGTCGACAGCCACACCCATCAAATCTATCTTTTGGAAAACTAGTGTTAAGCGACGTGCGTTACACATAGCCAAGTACGTTTTTTTAGGACAGAACTAGGAGTATCCTCATGGGCTTCCTATAACTCCCATTTTTGGTCTATAATAATCCTGTGGACTCTAGGAATGAGCATGGATCGAACTGGTTAATTTTATAGTCATCTACGAACCAAACCAGTATCTAATAGGCTTTTTGTTAGGGACTGGAATCTCAGTCCACGTATTTTTTGTCCTTCGTGACTTTTTCTTTTTTTTTGTTTTGGTTTTACTTCTTGCAAGTGCTTGTTTCCTAGTTTGCTAGGATTATGTTGCTATTATACCTCAATGGGGATAATGCAACAGCTTATAGTTTCAAATCTGAAATCTCTTCTCTCAAAATTTTTTAAAGTAATTTTTTTTAAGTTGGACACCGGAAGTTGAAAATCTCAGAGATTCGAATAAAGCAAATGGGTTTTCAACCGAAATTGGCAGGTCTTTTTAGCATCTGAGCTATTTCTTCCTTGGAAGGGTAAATCTTAGATATCAGGACTTTTGTCATGAATGGATTCAATTTCAAAGATTGGCTGATAGTTTATGCTCTGTTTGGTTTGGCGGAGAATCAAAATACTATGGCAGAAAATAATTGATTCTGTTTGATTCCGGCACTGAAAATGGAAAATGATCTGTTTGTTTTGAATTACTGATTTATTTTGGTATTATCACTTTTCTTCAAACTCTGACTTTCGATTAGTAAATCAACCTGTAATTAGTAAATCAACCTCGTATATCTTGATCTCTCCAGCAACTCTTTCTCGGGAACATTCCCACTTTCGATTGCGAATCTCACTAAGATTGTCGAGTTGGATTTTTCCCGAAATGCTATAATAGGGCAGCTTGACCCACGGTTATTTCTTGACCACAAGTCAAATCAAGCTAAAACTGGCCTGCTTAGCATACAAAGGCTACTCTTCACAAATAATTTGATCGGTGGTCCCCTCCCGTCAGAGGTAATTCTGGCCCAATTCCTTAGTCTCTGGGTAATATGAGTAAGATAACTTCGCTTTATCTCAACCAAAACCAAATTTCTTGCCAAATTCCTAAGAGTTTTAGTACTCTGACCGAGTTAACCGATTTGTTGCTGTTTTCTAACAACTTATCCGGTTCAGTACTAGAACAAATCGGAAATCTTTCATCATTGATAGTTGTTCATTTAATCTGGAACAACTTGAGTGGTCAATTACCTCCACAATTGTGTCAAGGAGGAAGGCTAGTGAATTTATCCGCGGGTCACAATAACTTCACCGGTCCGATCCCTGTAAGCCTAAAAAACTGCACATCCTTATACAGAGTCCCACTCGAATATAACCAACTAACAGGAAATCTTGATCAAGATTTCGGAGTGTACCCAAACCTCACTCGTATCAATTTGAGCCACAACAATTTACAAGGGAAAATGTTACCCACTTGGGCAAAATGCAAAAATTTGCAATTTCTGAATTTTGGTGGGAATTCCATTGGAGGTGAAATCCCAGTGGAAATTTCCCAGTTGAACCTGCTAGGATAGCTTGACCTAGCCCACAGCAAGATTCATAGTGAGATTCCTTCATCAATTTGCAATTTGAGTTCCCTAGAATTTCTTGTTTTGATTTCAAAATCGTAGAACCTATGGCGCAATACCAACCCTTTTGTCAACTATGTGTGGACCACAAATACAAATGTGTGATGTAACGGTTAAGTTGTTCTCTAATCTACCCCAAACATGTGACATCCAATTCCTATCTACGTGAGACTACGTCCCACTGGATAATGGATATATAGGTAAAAACTCAGTTGGTACATGGTTTAATTTGAGCTTATAAACATTTTAAGCTCAACGTGGTTAGCTGAGGAATTTCAAATGAAAAGCTAGTGGGGGTTCTTACACAGCAGGGCACAAAAAAAAAATTTCTTTTATAATATTTGCGGCCGTTAGTCCATTTACAAAAAAACTCATGAGAATATATAGTTTCACATCCATATTCACTGTATTTTTTTTCGTCTTATTACTTACTATGAGATTATTTTTTTTGGTGTTTATCTAGTGAGACTATGTGAAGTTTTTTTTTTGATCAGTTATGTGAAGTTAATTATGAACCATTGTGATATATAATTAGAAATAAATATAAAATCCTATTTCAGGTTGTGACATTTACAACCAAGTGGAATTCCTATTCCTACAGCGCTAAAATTAATCTTTGAGTATATTGTTGTCATCATACCATTCGACGAGCGCAATATCATTATCGCACGGTATAATTCACCACAATTTAGTATTTTTGGAATGAAAATTGTTCTATATTTTAACTATTGTCGAAATTTTATATTTTTTTAAGAATATATAAAAAAAACATGACCAAAATAGGAATTGTGGTGAATAGAAATTCCACCCCCGTCCCCTATGTAGATCCGCCATTGGGTGCAATGAAATTCTAATACTCGTGAGTTGTAATTGTATTTGTTAGAAACCTCAACGGTCACGATGTAATTTGTACTACATATTCTTTTAGTCCTACATTTTAGCAAAATAATATATTGGCGAAGCGGCATGTCATACAGGGCTTCTAAACTACACACCCAATTAACAGTGACTTCATAAAGAAAATTGTGACAGATTATCACATTAGAAGTAGAGAACTCATGCATTATTATTAATAAACAAGCATTATTATTGATAAACAAGCATTTATCAATCCAATTGTTTTATTAGAGAGGAACAAGCTTTCACAAGAAATTATACATACGGCTAGACAAGATTTATTGGATGAACATTGAATTAAAAAAGGACACGAAGTCATTACAAATTTACTTCAAAATAATAGCTTTCTGTTAAGCACACTCCAACGAGGTTGAACCATGCACTCCGCCAGTGAGGATTGATATAAAGAACCAGAACATGTTTCGAGGAGTTCAGTTCAACTATTTGAGAGGAGATTTTCCCTCTCAAGTTGTTGTAAGAAGGATCCAAACTCTCTAATTGCCTCAAGTTTGAGAATGTTGTCGGAATTGATCCGGAAAATTTGTTGTGAGACAAGTTTAGTGCAAGGCTGTGCTTCAAGGTTCCAATTTCAGGTGGGATTTCACCAGTAAATTGGTTCAAAGAGAGATCAATTCCTGATATGTACAAGAGGATTTTAGCGCTGTAGGAATAGGAATTTCACTTGGTTAATTGTAAATACAAAAGCCTACCTCTGTAATATTTCATGCTCTTCAATTCTTTGTGGTCCTCCTTCGGTCCGGTCGACTTGAACATTGTGTAAATCTGAGTTTTTATTTTTCTTTTATACTATAACTTACGGTGTCTGGGCCAGTTGTACAGATAACTTGACAGTAATCCGTGGGACAAAGTCCCGTATGGTCTGGTCTCATAAGAGTTGATAGCACGTGAGAGATTTCGAATATGCGAGAGTAGACCCCAAGTCCGCATTGACCACCTGGTCAAACCCTTGGGGTTATTAAACTCGTTTCCCTTGCGGTTATTAAAACCTTGGTGAATTGTTTCCACTGAGGCTTTTTATCAAACAGGTAGTGAGATATTGGACGCCCTGTTTAGGCATAAACTCAACGCTATCCCAATTCTGGACAATTATGACCTTCCATTCTACCTCAACGGGGGAAATACAACAGCTAACACATTCAAATGTCTACTTGCAGATTTATTTGGAAATATTTCTGACATTCAAAAATTCCAAATATCTGAGAAATAAATTGAGCCGGAGAAAATGAACAGATATCGTCATCAAAGTGGGTCCCAAAACGATTCCAGTTACATAAGAGTGAACAAAATTCCACACATTCGCACTCTTTCTCTCTCTCTCTCTCACATGTAGTTCGCGCCTCTCATTTGATAAGCGAATGAATCCATTCATTTTACAAGCTTTGATTTGTTTATCAGCCGTTCAATTCCAACAAGACTTCGTTGAAATGAATTCAACTGTCCACTTCTCTAGTAAATAAACTAGCATGCGTAAGTCAATCCAAACCATTACTAATTCAAAATTTCAAACTGAGTCAAATAAAACACATAAATAAAATCTAAATTCAACCAAAAATGAAGACTATGTTGTTCCTTACACAATTCAGACCCCTTAAAAAGAGCATACGGTATGCACTTTTGTATCTAGAGCCACAAAATTGATAATTAACTAAGGAAATTCGTAATTCGATACCATAAAGTTTGTAAGTTCCACCACAAAATCTATATATTGGACCACCAAATGAATTCATATGTCAAGCCACAAATATTCATATCATGTTGGAATATTTCCCAACTACTTGAATACACACCCCTAGTTTGGATGTACCATATGCACCTATTGTATGGTCCAGATTGTGCCGCCTCATTGGCAATCGTAACCTTTTTTAGTTTTTCGTCACTTTTCAGCAATATGATTCGTAACATTTTGTATGATTCATAACATTTTGGTGTGTCTCGTAACTTTTATAAAAAAAAATCGTAACTTTTACAAAAAATTCGAAACTTTTGCAAAAAAATTCGTAACTTTTATAGGGGTGTGTATGATACACACCTAAATGAGGGGTGTGTATTAAATGTTATTTTTTGTTAACAGGTTTAAACTAAAAGATTTCTCTATTCTGTTTTAATGAATAAATATGGCCAAATCAGAGGATATGGTACTTAATTAGGGTCAAATGAATAGACATGGCTATTGGAATAGACGTGACTATTAAGTTAAAATGAATAGGTGAGACCGTTATCACACACAAAAAGTCTAAGGGTTCAGCCCCATACATAGAGAAGAGAAGACAATCAATCGTCTCTCTCACTGAAATATTTTCCCCTATTCTCATTCTTGGCTACTCAAAAAATCCAAAAGTGTTCTGGTCTACATTAGGCCATAAAAATCTCATAACACAAGTCACAAGCCATAAAAAAATTTAAAGAAATTCATATGTCAGGCCACAAATATTCATATCATGTTGGAATATTTCCCAACTATTTAATGAATATTAAATGTTATTTTTTGTTAACAGGTTTAACCTAAAAGATGTGTCTATTCTGTTTAAATGAATAAATATGGCCAAATCAGAGGATATGGTAATTAGGGTCAAATGAATAGACATGGCTATTGGAATAGACGTGACTATAAGGTTTAAATGAATAAGTGAGACGGCTGTCACACGCAAAACTCTAGGGGTTCCAGCCCATACATAGAGAAGAATCAAGGTCTCTCTCACTGAAACATTTTACCTAATTTTCGTTCTTGGCCGCTTAAAAAATCCAAATGTTCCAAAAATGAATGATCCAGGACTAGAAAATCAGCAATTTGTCAGATAGTTTAAAACAGTCCTTATTGGTAGTTTCGATTTTTAGTTTATTTCGAAGAAGCTAAATTGTTGAAATGATGAATGTTTGTAGACTAATTATAACGTCCCTACCCTACAGAAAGGAATCTCTGTAACCTGAAAATACTCTCATTTAGGAGAGTATTCTGTGTTCTAAATAAGCTTCGGACTGGAAGCCTTATTGTGATTAGGACGTTGCAAGCCTTTGTTGTGAGGCACAAATGAGCCAATCTCAAATTCATAAAAGCAGTCCAAACAATCAATATTGATCACACATAGGGTAGAGACATGAACAAAACTTGATTATTTGGAAGTTTTGTTTGAAAATCATAATTGCCTTTAAAATGTTTTCAAGACAAAAACATGTTTCGTTCATGCCTATTGATAGGCGCGCAATGTCACAGATATAAGCGCCTAAGTAGGGCGAATTAGCGCATTAGAGGCGCGATTTATTCCATTTTCCACTTGATGCGGTGTTGTCTTTTGTTTTGGCATTGTTGTGTTTGTTTTGTAGGAAACGGGCCGGAGGAGCACGTAAAGTGGACACATGACATTGGGCATATTGGGAACCAGTGGGACCCAAGGAAGGACGAGCAAGCAAGTGAAAAAGCATTTTAAAGGGCTCGGTATCGATACATGGATTCCCCTGTATCGATACCTAGGTAACATTGGGCGACCAGAAGCTATGGGTATCGATACAGGGATTTACCTGTATCGATACCGAGTGGCTTAAAATCAGCCGTTTGACTTGCCACGTGTTTGACTTCGGGAAAGGATAAATACTTTGTTTTTGTTCTGAATTAGGGTTCGAATTTCGTTTATTCTTCTTCCAACTAGCGGCCGATTAATTGTTTTGGAGATTCTACTTTCCGGAGATTGTTTTTCATTGAAGTTTTGAAGTTTTGTTCGAGGATTCGCGTATTGCTTCGGTAACTTTCTGTTTTATTTACATTAATCTCAGTTCATGGGAGTTCGTCCGTGATCTGATCCTGAATCCTTGTTTTAATTCATATTTAAGTATATTAGCATGTGTTATTTTAGAATTTTCTTATTCGTTCAAGTTGATATGAGTGAGTAGTCTCATAGGTATGGTCGCGGGGTGATTAACACGCCGTGGCTAGGGCTGGATTTGTTCTTGCTCCTATTTTCAAAATCAATAATGGAAAAAGCAATTTTAGGTTATTAAAGAACTTACGTTGGACGAATCTGAGCTTTGTCGGAGCCCATGTAACGCGGGGAACGGGGTCCAAAACTTGTTCTTCGCTGTACATGGGTAATGGCGACCGCGAGGATTCGCATCTTTCGGGGTATCTTTTTCTCTCTAAAATCAAATGTTTTCTTTGGAACACCGAATGGAGTAGGAAATATCCGGACCTGGTCACTAGTGTTATGAACCCTACGACCGTACTTTCTTTTAAATAGTTTAAGCAAAACCAAATTCTCTTAGTTAAGTTAATTTTCTCCTCAAATCACAAAGGGTGGCTACCTAAGAGCCGTGTTAAACCTTACAACCCGAGTTTTTAGTAAGCACTCTCCACCTTCTCTGTGGATTCGATTCCGGTCTTACCGGGTATTGTGCTACACCGGTCTCAGCCCTACGCTTGGGGCAACCCATTAATTTAGGTCTAGGATTTCGGTCAAGCACCTATATTGATATCCAAGCAGTGTGACTTTGTACATTCACAGAGTAGGGCCCATTTGTGCATCATAGTAGTGTCCCCACTCAATAAAGACCTAGGTCAACTCGCAAAAACCTAATTCAATAATTCATTTATTGACTCGGATTGAGTCCGGTCGTTCACGGCTGCCTGATTGAATCCAATTACCACAAGTTTTGTCTTATGGGGAGACTAGAAAGACCATCCTTCTCAATAGTCATGCACCATGAATTATTAGTTATGTATCAGTATGGCTTAAGGAATCAAAGTGACCGAAGATGTTTCCAAGAGCAAGACTTTTCTCCAAATACAAGACAACATGTCTTCTTCAGTTATATTCAAGTAGAGGTTGTAGAGCATTTAAACGAACAAGTTATTCAAGCTCAACTTGCTAAATGGGTTTGATCGACTCTATTTGTAAACAAGTCAAGGTCTAATGCGTCTTTAAGCTTGTTAATTTTTCAAGTCGAATTTGAACTACCATGTATTGAACTCAATAGATCATACAACATCGAGACTCGACTCTTGACCGGTTAAACTTACTAACATCAACCAACTAAAGAAGAGTACAATATCCGTAATTAGTGAAAGAATAAGCCTATGGAACAAAGTATTAAATTGGAAAATCAATTACCGAGTAAAAAGATTAGGAAATCAATTATGATCACTAAGCTCAAGCCATATTCAAGGTTATATGCGATTGAGACTTCCAAGGATGACATCACTTTTTGGTGGGAACTAAACTATTTCAACTAATAGGAGGGAGGGTAATGTCCATCCTCTTTTAAGGAGGGTAAATAAAATTGCACTCCATAATCATTTTCATTAGGATTTATTCCTCACAACAGCACCTACCACGACCACCAGTCCACAACAACCACACCCATCCAATCTATCTTTTCACCTACCACAACCACCAGTCCACAACAGCCACACCCATCCAATCTATCTTTTGGAAAACTAGTGTTAGGCACATAGCCGCGTGTACATTATTTTTGAACTCCGGACTGAACTAGCTTAGTATCCCCATGGGCTTCCGATAACCCCCATTTTTGGTGCATAATAATCTAGCGGACTCTAGGGATGAGCATGGATAGTATTGATCTGGCTTTGTAGTCATCCAAGAACCAAACTAATACCTATGGATTATGAATTTAGCGAATCAAGCCAACCCATGAAATTCATCCCTAGGGATTATGAATTTTGCTCGCCCCTCGTGGATTCCTAAATCCTAATCCTCCTCTCCAATTCTAAACCAAACATAGTTTTAACAATCCCTTAGGATTACTAATCCAATACCTCGCCTACGGCTACAAAACCCTTATTAAGCATGCCCTTTAATCAACACATTTTGTGGTACTTAAACAAGAAGAAAAAATACATTTTCAGAAGACCTGCTGTTGCAATACACTTCTTTACGAGTCAATCAGACCTCTTTACAGGGTGTGAGTTTGGTAGCCTCTATTGTGGTGACAGATGCCAATAGGCTTTTGGTTATTAAGAAATATTGTCAGACCATGCTTGAGAGTGGAATGAGTGATCAATTAATACAACAGCTTATAGTTTCGAATCTAAAATCTCTATTCACAAAATTTAGGAAAGTAATCTTTTTTAAGTCGGACTCTGGAGGTTCAAAATCTCAGAGATTCGAATAAATCAAATGTGTTTTCAACCGCAATTGGCAGGTCTTTTAGCATATCTAAGCTATTTCATTATAGGTTAATAAACATGCGAGGGCTTTTAAAAAAAAAAGGGATGCCATACTACCATGAGTTGTGCCGTATATTTTCGGGGAGAGGTCTGCCACCGGGGTGCATGCTCACCCGTCAAACAAAGATCCAGAATTTCCATTTAAAGATGAGCCAGAATTTGGAAGTGAGGATTTAAAGGTCAAGTCAAAGGCTAAAATAAATAAGAGATATTCATTTGAGCCAATTTGCAGAAAATGGAAAGAGGAGGTTTAATGTATTGGAAAAAAGTTGCATGGCTCCCTTCCAAGCATTGCTTAACACTATGTAGGACTTGGATGAAGATTCATACAATAAAGTTTTGGAGAAGGTGATATTCTTTGGAAGCAAATGTTCATGGATGTGCCTGAGAAAATGAGACTCGCTTGGATGAAAAGACTTTAGACAATTTTGTATTTATGTTATTTATATTCGTGGTTATTTATATTTTATGTTTTATGCTTTTGGAAGGTTGACTCTTGGATGATAAAATAGTTTTCTTGAACTCGTGAACTTCATTTGTATGAGATTGATGGATTTGAGAGTCGGTAGAATTAAGACTCAATGGCGTTTTGGTTTAAAAAAATGTTCCTTGTGCCTTTTGTTGATAAGGTGACTATTCATTTGGGTTTTTTTTTATTGTTTTACTTGATATTTGTAGAAGGTTGGATGTGAATGAAAGTCATATTAATGAGTTAAAGATGGTGGTATTGGTTAGATAGGTGGACTTTTATTTTTCTCTCTCTCATCTCATTCAATTTGAAGAATGCCAAAAAAAAAAACCAAAATAATGTACCAAACATGTTGTGTTGTTTTCATTTTTTACCATTTACAAAAATTTATTACCAAACAATTTTTATTTATTTATACACAATAAACATAATTCTATATTTAGTTTTCAGAAACAAAAAATAAAAAAGAAAATCATTACAAATCGCCCCCTAATTGTTTTCATTGTGGCTTTTCATCAAATTGGTAAACTACGTGCTCATTTTATATCTTTGTACTCATTTTATAAAGGAACACTTTCTCTCTCTATCATTAGTATATACTCATTCTATAACTCATTGCTTATACATTCAAATATGGGGAAAACTCAAATTTACACCCAGACTTTCACCCAAAAATCTCTTAAACACCTAAACATCATAGTTTTAAATAGAAATATCAGAGACGTAGCAGTCGAGGTTTTAACATATCGATAGCAGACATATTGAATGACACATAGCTGGAAAATCACTAGCAATACATAAAAAAACTTGATGATACACATTTTTTCCCTTATTGGCTTCATTTGTCATAACCAATCTTAGGACATATAATAACACATTTTTCTCACTTAAAAAGCATCATTCGAATCTGTTTTCCACATATGAAAGTCAAGAAATTTTAGTAGTGTTGCATCGGGAAAAAACCTTAACTGAATAATTTTTCCTCCACGGCCTTTACTCTTTTTCTGTAAAGGAACACGCGTAATACAGCGTGTGAAATTCAGTCCTGCAGTCTGTCCCAGTACCCACCCTCTGTTTCACACACCAATTTGACGCCGTGTATAATCATCATCGGTTTTCAGCCATTGATTTAAATGGAGATGATCAATGATGAGTTGGAGAGCTGAAAACGGAGTAGCAGATCCGATCCTCTGCCGAGCCGGTCCAATACGTCTGAACCGGACAGTGAACCAGGAGGTGCACCGATACGTACCAGGATGTTTAAGTCAAGTCAATTTTGAAAACCAATTTCCAGTTTTTTTTCTTTTTTACTACTCCCTCTGTCCCATTTTAAATGTCCCCTACGTAAAATCGTGTCATTTTTACATTAAAATAAAATGTATTTCTGAATTTTTTTTTTAAAAAAAAATTTGTACACCATTGAAAAGTACTTGTTGAGATCTTTTGAACGGTGCAAAAAAAAATTAAAAAGTAGTTTCGAAAGTATTTTATTTTTTAAAGTCAAAGTAGTCCGGTCTTCCAAGGGGACATTTAAATTGGGACGGAGGAAGTATCTTTTTCTAACAGGAAACCATTTCAAGTTGAAATACTTATATAAAGGGATCATACCATAACCCAAAGCCACCCACCACTTTTCCCCTCTCTCTTAGTCTAAAAACAAAATGGAGAGGTTGATTATATGGCTCTTCCATTTTCTCTTCTTTTTCTTCCACTGTCAATCTGCTTCTTCTTCACCTCTCTCTTCATCTCCTTCGACGATTCATTCGTATCCTCTCGATGAGAGATCATCACTGCTCCAATTTAAGCAAATGTTTACGATCAACAGTTCCGCTTCTTCTTGGTGTGGTGAATATTATGGTCATCCATCATACGCAAAGACATTGTCTTGGAACGAGACCACGGATTGTTGCTCATGGGATGGGGTCACATGCGATGTGTCCACAGGTCACGTGACCGGGCTCGACCTAAGTTGTAGCAAACTCTATGGCACCTTCCATCCCAATACCACTCTTTTCCAACTCTCTTACCTCCAACACCTCAATCTCGCCTTCAACGACTTCAACTTATCCCACATTTCACCCTCTTTCAGCTGCTTTACGAGCTTATCCCATCTCAACCTCTCCTATTCCTCTCTCTCAGGCTCAATCCCATCAGAAATTGCCCACCTATCCAAACTCGTGTCACTCGATCTTTCTTCCAACCGTGAATCAATACTAAGACTCGAACCGCACAATTTTGAAATGCTTCTCAAGAACCTGACCCAACTGGAAAACTTGATGCTCAACGAAGTAAACATATCTTCGGGTTTACCCGATTCCTTGCTGAATTTGTCTTCTTTAGCAACGATCGGCCTTATGGAGACCGGATTGCTTGGGTACTTACCGTATGAAATTTTCCAACTTCCAAAGTTGGAAAAACTCTACTTGCGTTATAACTACAACATGACCGGAAATCTACTCAAAGTGAAGTGGGGCTGTAATAGTTCCCTAGAGAAGTTAGTTCTCACAGACACACTTATGTCTGGAAAACTACCTGATTCAATTGGCAATCTTCGGTTTTTAAATTACCTGGATCTCAGTTACAACCAATTCTATGGGCCTCTTCCCAAGTCGCTTGGAAACCTCACGAGAATCACTCGCCTAGATTTATCAGGAAACGGTTTCACTGGTCGTTCCCCTGGTCAGGTCTGTCTACTCTCTCAAGTCTTTGATGGGAAAATAAGAAATTACACACAAACACACTTATTCTTATTGCATAAAATTTTTAAAAAATTTCAAATACTCTCACTGACACCTCTCACAAACATCTCACACTTTTACTCTCTCATGTAATAGTTCCCACGTCCCTGCCTCTCTCTTTTTTCTTTCTTTTTCCCACACTTTGCATGATACACATAAATATGTATATATAGAATAAGCCAATAAACCACAATCACTCATCCTATACCTACTCTTCACTGCCACACTAATGCACCGACAATTCCCATCCATCTCTTTGGTCTCTCAACTCATGGACACAAACCCCACACAATTAAGATTACTATTCCAACAATCTTAACCAACTTACTTACTTATTTTTTCAGGGCAACAATCGCAATGGTGAAATTCCTGATTTCTTTGCAAAGCTTCTAAAGTTGGAGTATTTAATACTCGGCGCCAATAGTTTCGCCGGTCCATTTCCACTTTGGGTGTCCAACCTAACACAACTCATTTATTTAGACATTTCCAATACTGCACTTACGTGGCCCATTCCCTCCAACATAACTGGATTTCGAAAGCTACGTGAGCTCTCCTTATCCAACAGCTCCCTCAACGGCACACTACCGTCGTGGTTGTTTGCTATTCCGTCTTTGCAAATGTTAGACCTTAGTTCTAACCAGTTGACGGGACAAATTCATGAATTCCAACGTGATTCACCGTTGGTGTGGATTGACTTGAGCTATAATAAGCTGAGTGGTCCCATTCCGCAATCAACTTCAGGTCTTGTGAACTTGAGCCGCCTCCACCTTCAATCGAATAATCTGAGTGGTGATGTGGAGCTACAAAAATTCTCAAACCTTGGGGTTCTTGATCTTTCAAAAAATAATCTCTCGGTAAGAATTGGTAGTAGTAATGCCAATGCTACCTGGCCCAATCTTTGGTCGTTGGGTTTGTCATCTTGCAATATAACTGAGTTCCCAAATTTGTTGCAAAACTCAGTAGAGAATCGTCTCGAAGTACTAGATCTATCCAGCAACAAGATTCATGGAGAGATTCCAAAATGGGTAGGGGGGGCTTCCTTATATTTCTTGGATCTTTCCCATAATAAACTCACCGGAGAGATCCCTTCATCGATTTGCAATTTGAGTTCCCTAGGGATTCTTGTTTTGTCTAATAACAACTTTACTAGGGTGATTCCACCATGTTTGGGAAATGTCAGCAACTACCTCTCGGTGTTAGATCTACGGACGAATGGCTTCCATGGGGCAATCCCAACAACATTTGCAAATGGCAGTTCGTTGAGGAGTCTCAATTTATATGGAAATCATTTGCAAGGACCAGTTCCACGATCTTTGGCGAATTGTAAAAGCCTAGAAGTTCTAGATCTCGGGAACAACAATCTAAGTGGTGTATTCCCTCACTGGCTGGAGTACTCTCTTCCAGAATTACAAGTTCTTGTCTTGAAATCAAACAGATTTCATGGTACTATAGGCACTTCAGGAACTGAAACTCCCTTCCCTAAGCTTCGAATTTTTGACCTTTCTCACAATAATTTCACTGGGCTTTTACCGCAACAATATTTCATCAACTTCAAAGCCATGATGAATTTGGATAAATCGAAAATGTTGTTGCAATACATGGGAGATAGCAATAGCGGAGATGCTGTCTATCGAGATTCTGTGGAGTTGGTCTGGAAGGGGGTTGAAATTGAACTTGAATATATCCTCACTGTCTTCACAACAATTGATTTCTCGTGTAACAATTTCAGAGGAGAGATTCCAAATGACATTGGAAAGCTACAAATACTTCGGTTGCTAAATTTATCACACAACAGTCTTTCCGGTCATCTTCCATCATTGTTAGGAAATATTACATTGCTCGAATCGCTAGACCTCTCTTCAAACCAACTCACCGGGCAGATTCCAGGGGAACTCAAATGTCTAACATTTCTCGCGGTGTTAAACCTTTCGAAGAACCATCTAGTTGGTCCCATACCTCAAGGCAACCAATTTAATACATTTTCGAATGATTCTTACGTTGGAAATTCGGGGCTATGTGGATTACCATTGTCAAAGAAATGTGGAGATAGGGAGGCACAAGAACAACCGATGTCCCAAGATGGTGATGATGATGATGATGACGACTTTATGGCTGGATTTACTTGGAGGATAGTGCTAATTGGGTATGGATGTGGATTTTTAATTGGAGCGACTATGGGATTTGCTATGTTCTTGATTGGAAGACCGAGATGGTTTACGAGAATCTTGGGAGAAGAACCACGCAGGAAGGGGGTAAGGATAAGCCAGATTGGTTGGAGAAGAAGTCATCAAATTAAGTTAGATGCAATTTTCCTGGTAAGAGCTTTGATGTTTTGATGATTGTCTTACAATCATACATATGTATTGTTTTGATCCATAATCTCGTCGCTGAACAAATTGTTCATAGCAAACAAATGAGTTTTAATTTTGTTTTCAATCAGAATGACGTTTACTACAATAACTTTGATTGGATACCAAACATATTTGCATTATTTTTCAAATAACTTAAGTACCAAAGCTTACCTCAGTTGATGTTTTTCTATTCTACTAGCTAGTGTTACACTTCGTGTGATGCACGAAATCGCGTGCTCGTGTTATATGTACATCCCAGCAATTTTAGCAGCAAGATGGTATGGTAGGTCACAAATTGAGAGAAATTTGCGCCTACTTCTAATTTCCGAAAACATTCAAAAGGCTCGGTCGCAAAAGTCTTTTTCTTTGGCATAATTCTCAAATTTTCAAAGTTTGAATCCTCGTCACTGCCAGCCTCCAAGATAGAGAGACCAGCATTGGATTTGGATAGCCGATTCCTTAGCCTTTTGGTTCTCCATTTTCATTCCACAACCGGTACACTTCTTTGAGGTGTTACATCAAACAACTTGTAGTCATGAGCCTCATTCCTTGTTTTAACAAACCAATGTGAGCCACAAAACCCACGTAATCAAATCTCCACAGATTGTTCTATGGAAAATAACAAACAATACTCAAACCGACAAATGAAGAGAGAAAACCACACTTCGCACATCGCTAGCTAAAATGGCTGAAATTGAAATTGGTGAAGGTGGCCATTGACATTCAAGATGCAAAAACTACAAAAGTTACTGTTTTATCCATGTACAAAATGCCACAAGTAATTTCCTCCTTCGTCATATTTCTCTACACCCAATTTGCAGAACAGATGCATTTTTTCCAGAATCCCAAAATACAAAAAATAAAAAAACATTTTACAAAGGTACGCAATTACCTGGAACACATGCAATTAACAGAACTCGTGATGGAAAGACGACGAATTTTTCCCGAGAGAGAATATCAAGATAGAACTGGGGAAGTAATTTGAGGAAGAAAAGGGTAAACATTGCAAAACCGAGTCTGGAGATATTTCGGGATTATTTCTCCCCTTAATGAGACTATTAGTTGGGTTGCAGATATTTGTTTCCACTTTGATGTAATTATGATATATATTTGTATTCTCCTATCGCTTCTATTAAAAAAATAAAAATGGACCACCAGCATACAAGCAACTTGGTGTAAAGGTCCAACATTATGTATTCAAGTTTTAGTATTTTATTTGAAGTTTTCTATCTTCATAAAAAGGAAAAAAAAAAAAAAGCTTGTTAATTAAAGACTTCAACTTGTATATAATATTTCATTTTCTTAATCAAAATTTTCCAAATATTAAAGCACAGATATATAAGCACTTACTTTGTAGGCGGTAAAATAATCATCTAAAAAAACGAAAAGAGAAAGCTTGCTGAGAATCTATTACGTAAGATAGATCAGAAATGTCGTGGAGATTTCCAATTCGGAAACGATAGTAATTTTTGCACTCCACTTTGATAGTAATTTGCAAAGTACAAAAAGATAGTGATTTTCGCACTCCACTTTGATAGTGATTTTCAAGCGTTATTTTGTTCATATATGGGTGCAAGATGTCCAATAAAAATCATGATCACATGGAAATGGGAACCGAAAAAGTCTATTGTTTAGACCTTGTTCTTGAATGGATTTTATCTCATAAAATCTAGTTTTGATAAAATTTAACATTCTTAACGGATTTTAACAAAACTAGATTTTATAAACACTACATTTTATCTCACAAAATCATTTACAAAACACCTTTATCAACCCTAGATTTAATCTATTGGGAAAACAATTTTATTTTATCACACCTCTAACAATTTGAGATGTATAGGAGTACTAAGCATGCAACTATGGTATACAAATTGTTCTTTCTTCTTAAAAGGTACTCCCTCCGTCCCTTTTTAAATGACCACTTTCACTTTTTGACTTTATTTTTAAATTGTCTATAACTTTCAATCTATAATATATTATGTACTTTTGAAAAAAATTGTATTTTAGAACTCATTGATTTCTATAAAACAAGATCCATGTTAAGAAAATTCATTAGAAAATTAGTCTGGTGAAATCCCAAACACTGTTAGTACTAAAATATGTTTTCACTTTATTAGTTTTTGGTTCATACATGTATCGTGATATTCTTGTATTGTCTTGGGGTCTTTGAAATGGAATTACCTACTGTTCAAAAAGATAGTATATGTAATGGGCTTGGATACAAGACTATAGGGCCCATAATCTAATCATACGGTCATTTCAGCCTAAGATAAAATGGGCCTTTCGATCAACTTATTTCATCTTGGGGTTGGGCCAACTCTAATGAGTCGCTTCTGGCCCAATTGGAGTTCAACTTTGGGGGTTGAGTATCTGTAATTTTAGGATCTGAACAAATTTGAATCTTAATTAACTTCAACTTCATGAAAGCACAACAATAGAATTATTTTTTGAACATTAATGCAACTGAAATAACTTTTTGATAATTCAGGTTTGCGGCACAACTTACGCGCACCTTGACTACAAGTATAAAACAATTAGGCATATTGAATACAAGTATAACGCCATTGTTTCAAAATGAATTGATAGTTCCTTTTTTTTTCTTTTTTTTTTTCTCAATTGATACTTCAATTGGCATCAATTAATATGTTTTCTTTTAAGAACAGAAAAATGAATGGCCTTGTTTTGTTTTTACAGGACCAGAAAGCAATGTTTCAGAAGAAGCTAAATTGTTTAATTTGAAGAAGCTAAATTGTTGAAATGGAGAATTTTTGAAGACTTAACCTGCTAAATAAACCACGATCCTCTCGGTTTAACCACACTCCTGTTTTGTTCTCCAGTTACATATACACGCGGTTGTGAAGCAAAACAAAGACTACTCGAGCTCGACTCCTATTTGGGTCGTTGAAAATTCGTTCGAGTTTTGTTCGTTATCTGAATAAATCAAGCTGGAATGCATTATGAAGCACATTAATTTTCTAAAACTTTCCTTCATGAGATCATTCTGTGCACAATATAAGCTTCGGACTGAACCCTGTTGTGATTAGGATTAGGACATGGCAGGCCTATGCTCTGATGCACAAATGAGCCAATCTCAAATTCATAAAAGCAGTCCAAACAATTACTGATCACACATAGGGTAGAGACATGAACGAAATTTGATTATTTGGAAGTTTTGTAGCCTTTAAATTTTTTCAAGACTAAACATGTTTCGTTCATATATTGATGTCCGATCAGTGTGACTTTATACTCTTGCACGACAAACCAAACAAAATGAACGGCTTCAATAAAATCTTCGAGCCTAGAGTAAGGCCCATTTGTGCATCATAATAATGCCCCCACTCAATAAAGACCCAGTTCAACTCACAAAAACCTAATTCAATTTTCATTTCTTGACTCGGGTTGAGTCCGGTCGTTCACGGCTGCCTGATTGAATTCAACTACCACAAGTTTTGTCTTATGGGGAGACTAGAAAGACCATCCTTCTCAATTTTCTTGATTTGTCCATCAATGGTAATGCGCCATGAATTATTTGTTACGTTCAGTATGGCTGTTTGCTTGAGGAATCAAATTGATTGAAGTATTCTCCACGAGCAAGACTTTTCTCCAAATATAGGACAAAATGTCGTCTTCAGTTATCTTCAAGTAGAGCAGTTAAAACGAACAAGTTATTCAAGCTCAACTTGCTAGATGGGTTAGATAGACTCTTATCGTAAACAAGCAAAGGTCTAACGCGTCTTTAAGCTTGTTAAGTTTTCAAGTCAAATTCGAACAAGCGTGTATTAAACTCAAGAAGGTAATTCAACTTTCAGACTCAACTCATGAGCGGGCGGAGTGATGAACAGCCGAAGGGTAACTGATTTTCTAAGTGAAAAACTTAAGCAATCCACTACTTGGCCCGGCAGGGAAAAATTATAGTAGTAGGGCTTGGGTCCATGTCAGATCCAACATTTATATTCATCTGGGAATTTTAATTATAACTTCGAAAAAATTCATACAATTGGTATACTACCTCCGTCTCCTCTTAAGTGTCCATTATTAGATTACGTGTATTTTCAAACCCTACAAAAATATATTTCTCTACATAATTTTTTAAAATATTTTATTTTGAGCACTTTAATTTTGTTGAATTATACGGAATATATTTTTTTAAGTGCAAGAAAATACATGGTTCCCAAAAGAGATATTTAAAAAGGGACAGATGGAGTACTATTTATAAGCTATAATCTCAGAAGTACATTTAAGTTTCTAAACTTTTCTTTATAAGCTTATTTGGCGCCCAAAAAATCAAGGTACAAAAATTTGGAGAAGAAACCCATGCAACAAACAACTTGAATGACATGAATAATTTTTCAGGCCTAGAATAGGGTCCATTTGTGCTTCACAGCAGAGCCCCTTATTTGAAAAAGTCCTAAGTCGACTCATAGAAACCTAATTCAATTATTTATTCCTTGGATTGGGTTGAGCATGGCCGTTCACAACTGCCTGGTTGAATCCGATTTCTACAACTTTTGTCTTAAGAAGAAGGGACGAGAAGAGTACCATCCTTTTCTATTTTCTTGGATTTGTCCAGAAATTAATGGTATTGCAAGAATTATTTTCCACATATCGGAGGAATCAAATTAATTTACTGAATTCCAAATCAGCAAGTAGAAACAAACAAGTTATTCAAGGTGGACTCGTTGGATGAGAAATGAGTGGTGCATGGGATGTGCAAGTCAAGTCAACTTTGAAAACAAATTTCCAATTTTTCTTTTTTTAACGGGAAAACCAATTCAAGTTGAAATACTTGTATAAAGGGCTCAATGGGTACAAACTAATATAATACCATAACCCAAAGGCACTCACCACTTTTCCCCTCTCTCTCAGTCTAAAAACAAAATGGAGTGGTTGATCATATGGCTCTTCCATTTTCTCTTCTTTTTCTTCCACTATCAATCTGCTTCTTCATCCCCACTCTCTTCATCTCCTTCGACGATTCATTCGTGTTCTCTCGACGAGAGATCTTCATTGCTCCAATTTAAGCAAATGTTTACCATCAACAGTTCTGCTTCTCATTATTATTGGTTTCGTGAAAATGGTTCTCCTTCATACGCAAAGACACTGTCTTGGAACGAGACTACGGATTGTTGCTCGTGGGACGGGGTCACGTGTGATGTGTCCACGGGTCACGTGACCGGGCTCGACCTAAGTTGTAGCAAACTCTATGGCAGCTTCCATCCCAATACCACTCTTTTCCAACTCTCTCACCTCCAACAGCTCAATCTCGCCTTCAACGACTTCAACTTATCCCACATTTCACCCTCTTTCAGCCGCTTTACGAGCTTATCCCATCTCAACCTCTCCGATTCCTCTCTCTCAGGCTCAATCCCATCAGAAATTGCCCACCTAGCCAAACTCGTGTCACTCGATCTCTCCTATAACTCTCTCTCAGGCTCAATCCCATCAGAAATTGCCCACCTATCCAAACTTGTGTCACTCGATCTCTCCTATAACTCTCTCTCAGGCTCAATCCCATCGGAAATCGCCCACCTATCCAGACTCGTGTCACTCGATCTCTCTTGTGATTATTATCCAAGACTAAGACTCGAACCTCACAATTTCAAAACACTGCTCATGAACCTGACCCAACTGGAAAACTTGATTCTCTACCAAGTAAACATATCTTCGGGTTTACCCGATTCCTTGCTGAATTTGTCTTCTTTAGCAACCATCGGCCTTATGGAGACCGGATTGCTCGGGAACTTACCGTATGAAATTTTCCAACTTCCAAAGTTGCAAAATCTCAACTTGGGTGGTAACTATAACATGACCGGTAATCTACTCAAAGTGAAGTGGGGCTGTAATAGTTCCCTAGAGAAGTTGGATCTCAGTTACAACCAATTCTATGGGCCTCTTCCCGAGTCGCTTGGAAACCTCACGAGAATCACTCGCCTAGATTTATCGGGAAACGGTTTCACTGGTCGTTCCCCTAGTCAGGTACGTCTACTCTCTCAAGTCTTTGATGGGAAAATAAGAAATTACACACAAACACACTTATTCTTATTGCATAAAATTTTAAAAAAAATTACAAATACTCTCACTGACACCTCTCACAAACATCTCACACTTTTACTCTCTCATGTAATAGTTCCCACGTCCCTGCCTCTCTCTCTTTTTTCTTTCTTTTTCCCACACTTTGCAAGATACACATACATATGTATATATAGAATAAGCCAATAAACCACAATCACTCATCCTATACCTACTCTTCACTGCCACACTAATGCACCGACAATTCCCATCTATCTCTTTGGTCTCTCAACTCATGGACACAAACCCCGCACAATTAAGATTTCTATTCCAACAATCTTAACCAACTAACTTACTTATTTTTTCAGGGCAACAATCGCAATGGTGAAATTCCTGATTTCTTTGCAAAGCTTCTAAAGTTGGAGTATTTAGGACTCAGCACCAATAATTTCGGCACCGTTCCATTTCCACTTTGGGTGTCCAACCTAACACAACTCATTTATTTAGGCATTTCCAATACGGCACTTACGGGGCCTATTCCCTCCAACATAACTGGATTTGGAAAGCTACGTACGCTCTCCTTATCCAACAGCTCCCTCAATGGCACACTACCGTCGTGGTTGTTTACAATTCCGTCGTTGCAACAGTTATACCTTAGTTCTAACCAGTTGACGGGACAAATTCATGAATTCCAACGTGATTCACCGTTGGTGTGGATTGACTTGAGCTATAATAAGCTGAGTGGTCCCATTCCGCAATCAATTTCAGGTCTTGTGAATTTGAGCTACCTCCACCTTCAATCAAATAATCTGAGTGGTGATGTGGAGCTACAAAAATTCTCAAACCTTCGGGTTCTTCATCTTTCGAAAAATAATCTCTCGGTAAGAATTGGTAGTAATGCCAATGCTACCTGGCCCAATCTTTGGTCGTTGGGTTTGTCATCTTGCAATATAACCGAGTTCCCAAATTTCTTACAAAACTCAGTAGAGAATCGTGTCGTCCTACTAGATCTATCCAGCAACAAAATTCATGGAGAGATTCCAAAGTGGGTACAGGGGGATTCCTTATATTTCTTGGATCTTTCCCATAATAAACTCAGCGGAGAGATGCCTTCATCAATTTGCAATTTGAGTTCCCTATGGATTCTTGTTTTGTCTAATAACAACTTTACTGGGGTGATTCCACAATGTTTGGGAAACGTTAGCAACGTCCTCGAGGTGTTAGATCTACGGATGAATGGCTTCCATGGGGCTATCCCAACATCATTTGCAAATGACAGTTGGTTGAGGAGTCTCAATTTATATGGAAATCATTTGCAAGGACCAGTTCCGCGATCTTTGGCCAATTGTAGAAGCCTGGAAGTTCTAGATCTCGGGAACAACGATCTAAGTGGTGAATTCCCTCACTGGCTGGAGTCTCTTCCAGATTTGCAAGTTCTTGTCTTGAAATCAAACGGATTTCATGGTCCTATAGGCACTTTAGGAACTAACACTCCCTTCCCTAAGCTTCGAATTTTTGACCTTTCGCGCAATAACTTCTCTGGGCTTCTACCGGAAGGATATTTCCTCAACTTCAAAGCCATGATGAATTTGGATAAATCGAAAATGTTGGTGCAATACATGGAAAATAAAGTTTCTGAAGGTACAATTTATCGAGATTCTGTGGAGTTGGTCCTGAAGGGGTATGTAGTTGAACTAGAACATATCCTCACTGTCTTCACAACAATTGACTTCTCGTGTAACAATTTCAAAGGAGAGATTCCAAATGACATTGGAAAGCTACAAGGGCTTCGGTTGCTGAATCTATCTCAAAATAGCCTTTCCGGTCATCTTCCGCCATTGTTAGGAAATATTAGAATCTTGGAATCGTTAGACCTCTCTTCAAACCAACTCACCGGGAAAATTCCAGGGGAACTCACAAGTTTGACATTCCTTGCTGTCTTAAACCTTTCGAAGAACCATTTCGTTGGTCCCATACCGAATGGCAAACAATTTGACACATTTGAGAATAATTCTTACGTTGGAAATCCGGGGTTATGTGGATTACCATTGTCAAAGAAATGTGGAGCTAGTGATGCACAAGCACAGCCGATATCCCTAGATGAGGACGACGACGACTTTGCGAGTGGATTTACTTGGAGGATTGTACTGATGGGGTATGGATGCGGATTTGTGATAGGAGTGACTATAGGATTTGTAATGTTCTTGATTGGAAGACCGAGATGGTTTACAAGAATCGTCAGAGAAGAACCACGCAGGAAGGTGGTAAGGGTAAGCCAGATTGGTTGGAGAAGAGGTCATCAAAGTTAGATTCAATTTTCCTGGTAAGTGCTTTGTTGTTTTCATTATTGCCTTACTAGATAAAACATTGATATGTTTCTTTTCATATGTTCATTCATGCATATATAATCTCGTCTCTAAATCATTCTTATTTTCTTTTCATATGTTCAAAACGTTCATAGCAAACAAATGAGTTTTAGTTTTGTTTTCAATCAGAATTACACTTACTACAATAACACTAATTAAAAGAATCCAAACATATTTGCAATATTCATGCTTATAATTAATTTAACAGTGGTACTTTTTGTCGCAGTAGTTTTTGAGACCATCTTTATCTTTTTCTTGCAAGATCATTGGATGAGTTGATGCTTAAAAAGTTGGAAGTTCTTTCTCGTTAAGGGTATGGATTTGTTTCGATTTTTGTTAGTAGCATCGAGATATGCGACCAAACGGTAGACTAATCAGCAATGGAGAGACACAGATTTAAAACTGCTTCTTTGATGGTGTTGAATGTTTTTTTCCTCTCTTAAATATTGCAGGAAGAATTTATAAGTGGGATGGCTACGAGTACTGCACTTCCGTCTCGACCTATAGACCACATGTTTCATAGTCTTTCAATAACTTTTTGGACAATAAGGCTAATTGGTCACAACTTTTGGCGAATGTCGCTATAGATGAAGGGAGTTCTGTACATTTAATTATTCCTCTGCTGCTTTATTTGATAGAGGTTTTGATGAAAAATATCAAGTCCCTGAGCACCATACTCTTTTGTTCCAAATACGACCTAAAATCTTGTCTCAAATATGCATTTTGTGGAATTTAACCAAGAAAAAGAAATACATTTTCTGAAAAATCTCTTTCTATCGTTAATACTCATTCCTTATACAATGAACCCAAACTTTCACCCAAAAATCTCATTAACACCTAAAATTTTCTAACGGTGTTCAATTAGACACCTACCGTCATATTCTATCAAATTGGTCAACCAATTTGCTGAGTTGGATGAATGGCTCCATCAATGAAGCATAGTTATACATTAATTTAAAACCAGATATTTCAAAATATATATATACACTTTTCAAGACTTATGTTGCACGCGGAAAGCAGAAATGCCAGTTGGTAACTCAAGTGCTTGATTAAATCAATGGAACAGGGTAAAATTCACTTACCTCCACTGAGATTTCTCAGAAATACAAAGACCTTCCCTATACTTTCTGAAATTTCACCGACCTCCCTTGCTTTTTGCGTGAAATAACTGTAGCAGTAGTACCCCTTAGTATATATACGTACCCTAAAAGTTGTTTTTGTTTTAAATACGAAAATTTTGAAAAAATATTTTGGATGAAAAACTTGTTTTTAGTAAACCGTTATTTAAAAAAAATAAAGTTTTGAAAATAGTGTTTTTTTTAAATCTGAAAATAAATTTCGAAAAACAAAAAGTTTTGCAAATAGTTTCTCCACTGGGGTTTCTCTTGAGGTTTTGGAAAAAAATAAACCACAAATGTACACTATGTTTTTCCATAGACAATACAATTGAAAATTTGAGAAACAAAGTTGGAAGGGACACAGTTACCACACACACCCCTTAAAGGGAGTGTACGGTATGCACTTATGCATCTAAAGCTACTAAAATTTACATTTGATCCCCCAAATTTGAATCCAAACACCTAAAAATCAAAAGTTGGACCACCAAAATTCATGA
>JADGMU010000639.1:0-46015 GCA_016920895.1 Vaccinium myrtillus | reverse complement strand
GCATGAGATTTTGAGTATTTGAATTAATAAGCCTCACTCTGACTGAGTTTCTATTAGGGTATAATCATTATTTGTTGACTACAAGTTATTGTGTTAATTTTCTTCGTATACATTAACTGATTTGATAATTTATTGGGGCACTTAAATAATCATCCTTTTACTCGCTTAGAATTAGAAAATCATCCTGAGCGTTTTTAGGAATTATGTTTCCATCCCGAGATTCAAATAAATCCTAAATTGCCCTTTAACAGAAAATCGTTTTGAGGACTAAATTAAATGTTGCTAATAGTAGGAGGAAGACAGGACCAATTTCAAATTTAAGAGGTCCTGGATTGCAATTAACGGAATTGGGGATAAAACCCAATCCCTTAATTCACGCCATTATCTTCATCCCTTGTCATGCCATTATCATCATCCCTTTTAATAACCCAATCCCTAAATTTACACTTCTTATATTGGTAAATAAAAGGATTGAAAACCATCCATTTCCAGATCAAAAAAATAGAAGCAATTAATTCTCTATCTCTGCATCGAGATGGTAACCCGAGGCACGACGGCGATGGAAGGACACCGACACCACCACAATCAGCCATCGTCCGCCTTCAACTCTGGGGAGGATGATAGATTCGTCTCTCTCTCTCCCTCTCTCTGGCAACGCCTCCTCGAAGCTTCGCACCTCGACAATCTGAAATCGGGTTGAGGATCAAAAAAATGGAAACAAGAAACACAAAGCTGTGGGTTTTTTAAATATTAGCAATGAAAATACACTAACTTTTTGGACCCAATGGTACTCATCTATCCCCCATTATAAGTGAAGAACATAGAATGACGTAGCTATGGACAAATTGAATGCTATAAGGTTGAAAGTATTTAAAAGTCATAGCCCAAACATTGAAAGTATTCTGAACGGTTGCGACGTGATCAAGCAATAAATAGCATGTCAGTGTACAAAAAGGTTAATCACAAATCCTGTACCATCCTCAGATTTTTCATAGACCTTTAAACAACATAGTTTGACCCGAACACCGATATACATTATGGCTTCACTCCCTTGGTACCAACAGTACTAAGAGAAGACAGTAAGAGCTCATCTAAGAGATCAGGTTATAGACTCCCAAACACCAACATAATTATGGGTTTGTTACCTTCTTTACCTCCAACATCTCAACCACCCAAACACCAATTTATCGCATAGTTATAAAAATGAAGATTCGAAGACAATTAAAATATGGTACCCAACACGCCGCAAAGTATAAAGCACATACATAAAGAAAATTCTAAATACATGGTATTCTTTTAGAGAGAGAGAGAGAGAGAGAGAGAGAGAGAGAGAGGCTTTACCAAGTTCGCAAGGAGTTGCAGTTTCCAGTCACATTGCTTATTCAACCTAGCAATGTAAATGTTTACTTAAATATCAAATTAGTATCTCAAAAAATTCATCTCACAATTTAAAATATGACATAAAAAACAAACTATTCATTTTCGCATAATAGAAGTTTCAATAGCACGTAACGCTATAACAAAACTTCAGGATAAACAATTTTTGCCGTTGAATCCGACTCGTCCTTAGGTAGAATGAAACTTACATGATTAAAATATGTACAATTTGATAAGGCCACATATACTTGTCTGTGAATGAAACTGGTGTGCGTAAATGCACGTGCCTTTTAGTCGAGTTAGTTTGAACTCAACTTGATGAACTACCGTTGTGCCTTATATTTTCTATAGGCCATCTATATGACCAAATGTGCTAATGTTTACTGAGTCAACAAAGAGTTATGGGACGTAGTATAGACTATAAAAATTGCTTAAGGACCAAAAAAGACCAATGGAGAAATGAATCAATCAAGAAACAAACAACAAAATAATAGGCTGAAAGAATTCTATAATGGTTTGGTCTGTAGCCATTGATACCACCAACGAAAGAGATTCTCAAGAGACTGTTCAGAAAAAAATGTCCCTAACGTGTCGTGTAGAAGAGTCAGAGTATTACAAAATTAATAAACGATCATCTTAGTGGCTGAATGTCTTAAATGCATGTTCAATCACACTATAAAGGTTCGAAATTGTAGGGATTCAAAACCACCGAGCTCCCTTATTATAGAGATAACCTAAGAACTCAATTTATATTTGGTTCCCCGTTTAAAAAGCATTTTTGGACACATACACAGCTTTCTGTTGCAAAATCTTGGGAGCTAAACATGGCAATAAAAATCAATAATTTGGCTTACTAAAGGTATGCCAGTATCTATCTGGTTGAGTAGGTTTATCACCTTTCCAAAGACCGAAAATTGCTTGAAGAAACTGAAAATCGAAACAGCCCATGTCGATGGTGTTGCTGAAAATTGCCACCGCTTCTTTGTCGCTTCTCCATTTCATTTTATGCACTTCATTCCCTACAGAAAAAACGAACATAAGAGCCAACACTAACATTTGACTTTTAGTAGCTCAATAGTATTAATTAGAAAGTGAGAGGGAAAGACCATCACCACATTAAGTTGCACTACTTCTCCATTGACTCAAGTTTACACTTTCAAATATTCTTAGACAAACAGTTGCTCATGAAGGGAGTGATTCTTTCTTTACCTTAGTCCAAGGATCAAAAAACACTCTTCTGTTCTTAGTCCAAGGATCAAAAAACATAATTTGTCCCTAATTGAACATAATTTGTCTGTAATAGAACAAAAGTTGGTCCCCTGCCCTACTCCAAATTCCAACCATTCCTCACACTGAACTAAGAAAGTGGAGAAAGTAAGAGTGAGGTGCTTGACCGAACAGGTGACTAAAAATAAGACGAATAAAGACGCGTCCCAAGCGTAGGACTCTCGCTCAGTGTAGCACAATAATTCCGGAAGTACCAGAGTCGAACCACAGAGACGACTTAAGTGCTTGACTCAAAAGTATGAAAATGTAGTTTTAACTGGCTCTTAGGTAGCCACCCCTTGATTTGATAAAATTTTATTATCTAAATTACTAAGCTAAATTGACTGAATGCAAATTAAATAAGAGAGCACAGCTGAGGGAACCTAGCGTCCACGCCTAATCTAACCGATATTTACTCGGGCCACAATTACTCCTTTTACTGATTTTAGAAAACGAGAAAGGCTTCCTAACAAATGCGCACCACCTGTCACCAGATTCCGTGCGCAATTTGAATTCCGGTAATGCCTGGGTTTGTTCGTTAGAAAAGCTTCTAGTTCCCAAAATTGCTTGAAAATAGAATTAATTCGGCCCCGAGGTGAAACATTGATTAGGCTAGACGTGGGCGCCTTTGCCCCGCAGCCGCACTCTATACGACTACTCACTCATGATTATAACAACTACAGAAATCAAATTATACCTAGATCTAAGCATGCTCAAAGAATAAAATGCGAAAGCAATAGAAAGCGATACCGTAAGCTTGCAAGGGAAAGATTAAACTTGATTATTGAATGCAACACCAATCCGGAAAATGAAATTCTGAAAATCCGGAGCAAACTTAGAACGCAGAATTGCTGAAGAAAAACGGTAGCCGAAAACTTGAAAACACCAAACCTAAGGAAAATTCGTGGAACCCTCATCTGGGTTAAAACATAAGTATTTATACTAAAACCTAAAAATCCTAACGAAAAACAAACAAAAATCGGAAATCATTCACGCGCGTACGCCGAACGACAGCGTTTACTGTGCGCCATAGCCATCCGGTAGCACTACTGAGAAATGTGTGTAGCGCTACCGCCCTGCTTAAGTCCGTGCGTTGACCGTTGAACCTCCCGTTGACCATGAACGCTATTACGCCGGTAGCGCTACACCACGACCTTTTTGGTGTAGCGCTCAAAAACACTCTGTTCATTTTTTGGACCTTTTTGTGCCCAATTTGAGCGCTCCAGCAAAATGGGGTAGCGCTCCCGACGGGTTTCGATCACTTCCATGCATAATCCGCTCGCCTCCAACTCTTGATCTACGTGCATGAACTTCCAATATCTTGAAATTACACCCACGACCTTAGAATACCTGCAAATTATACTCGAGACACAAAAACACCACGTGCACATATTAATCGGAAAATAAGGCTCAAAACGCACGTCTAACATGCTAAACCACCCTACTTAGGCGCTCGTAAGCAAGCTTCCCACGCGCCTATCATGAGGGTAGCTTCGTGCCTTCGCACGACAATCCAAACCCAACTTAAACAAATTGGCCTTTCCACCAACAAACTGGACATTTTCCCTATTATTTTTTTTCTCAGGTCCATCTTAAACATGATTTCTAATTAACCAATTACTCAAATCAAGTAGAAGCAAAAGCAACTAACCAAACAAAAGAAAGCAATTCCAAAAAAAAGCAAGATAACAGAAACGAAATAAGATGAGATATTGAAGACAAATGATTGTTGTCAACATAATTTTCCCATAATTAAAAAAACCAATCACTCTTCCATAAGGCATCAAAACATTGAACTGAGAAAAGTAGAAAAACATAGAAACATTGAGCTAGATAGAGTGAAGGGTAACACCTCAAAACAGTTGCATGTAAGGCTCTAATAGTGCTCAAATCACCACACCTGAATAGATTAAAATAAACTAATCAAAACATCGTTCAAAAAAGTTAATGAGAAAATATAGAAAATAAGACCGTACCACCGCCGATTTCGATTTCTTATCAAAACTCGCAGAATCTCCAAAATCAACCTAAAAAGAGGGAAATTACCGAAATCAGTTTTCCATTGTGTTTGTCATCGAAAAACGAATGGAACAAGATCGAATTGATCTTCATATAATTTTTGAATTAGGGTTTTTTTTGCAGCAATGTCGTTTAGAGTTTCTCAAATTGAAACCCTAACTTTCGAATTGGGTTTTTTTTTGAAGCAACTCATATCTCCAATCCCACAGATTCAAACAAGAGAGAGAGAGAGAGAGAGAGAGAGAGAGACCTTCGTCGTGGGGACGATGGCGTCATAATCCCCAGAAGCCGGTGGTGGTGGCCTTCAACGGAGGTGCAGGAACGCTGGGGTTGGTGGGATTCGTCGGTGGTGGTGATCGACGGAGGTGGGGTACCACTGGGGTTGGGGTTAGCCGTCGACGGAGGTGGGGGAATGCCAGTGGTGCTCATAGTCGTGATGGTCTCGCCTGACCTCTCTTTTCTCTGTATATGTCGAAGAAGAAGAAGAAGAAGAACGTGAGATACAAACTTTTTTTTTTTTTCTCAATATATATTTAACTTGCCAAGGGTGGGACCGGTGACCAATAGGTTGCCATTTTTTCTGATTTTTTTATTTCAAAATTTTCTCATATCCATATGAGATTTTGTGGTTCTCTTATTTGAATTTTGGTGCTCCAATATTTATTATTGTAATTATTGATATGAGTATTTAATTTATTCAATATGAAGTTTTGTGGGCTTGTATGAAATTTTGTGGTTATTTATATGAGATGCACACCATATGTCAAAAGGCATGGTGCACATAGTAGCATCACTCCTCATTATCCCCACCCTTGCTATAAGAGAAAAAAGGGAAGACTGAAAACGAAAAAACTTTACTGGGGTTTATGAGAAGAACAAACTCTAACCGAGGTATCAAAAACAAGATTTTAAGGGCTATTGAAGATTGAAATACTGATTCCAGATGATACAAATTTTCTCCCCTGACCGCGCACAGAAGGGGTTTTCGCATTCGACTGCAGATTGTCCTTTGAATCATCGATCGAAGACCATCCATAACTAGTTAACCAAATTAATCAACGATTGCCAAACTAACAATTACAACGAAGCCATTGAAAGAGAAATCAAGTTCAAAACAACCGCTGAAAATTGCTAACGAAACTGAAATTTGAAACTAAAACGAAGACAAAACAATGTCGAATGAAACTCCAATGATACACAACCGCTGAAAATTGCTAATGAAACTCGAATTTGGTATCCTAGATATTTTACTACCAACAAGTTCTTTAACCTGCTGATGAAAAAGAAAACAAGCTCTTTAATTAACCTACTTTCCGATCCTGAGGCCTGGTAGGAAACAAGAAAGAAAAACAGGAAACGGAACATGAAACGGCATCCGACGGCTGTGATGCACTCAGTGCACTGTGACATCGGCTACTGTTTCATGTTTTACTTTTCCTGATCGTAATACTTCCCGATCCTAGTCCTAACGGTCTTATTTTTTGCTTAACTTCATCTTCAATATCACAATAACGCATGGTTTCGTCTTCTTCTTCACAGAATTTGGAAATCTTGAGAGCTTGAATCAGATTTTGCAAGCAAGTTTCCACATCCCTTGTCAATGTCTTAGGCATCAAACTCGGATCAAGTTTCCCCACGTCGTTAGTGGTAACAATGATGATCCTCTCTCCAGCACAAGCCGACCAAAGCCCATCCATAAAAATCAAAATCCCAGACAATGTCACCTTGCTTTCGCGACCACCTTGACCTTCCTCCTCTTTCAGTTTCCTAACAATCGGATCACTCTCCCGAATCTCATTCTCCTTTTTCTTCCCCCTCCTACCACTTATATCAAGAGAACAATCGATATCCTCAATCACAACGATAGATTTACTCGGTATCACGCTAGCTAGCTTCCTAAGCTCTGTATTATCCCCAACCACGGACAATTCAAGATCGTATATTTCATAGTTCAAGTAGTTAGCCATGGCCGCGATCAGGGTTGATTTACCAGTTCGAGGGGGACCATACAAAAGGTACCCTCTCTTCCACGGCTTCCCTGATTTCTCATAATGCTCTTTACCTTTACTAAACCAAAGGAGATCATCAATGATTTCCTTCTTCAATTTTGGATCAAGCAGAAGGCTTTTAAACGTGGCAGAGTGCTTAAACACCGCGTGGTTCCACATATTCTATTCTTCTTGTAATCCCACCATTTATCGCTCGGGTTATTCATGTAAATCCTCTGCTGCCTATTCCTAACTGTGATTTCCCTCCCCTCACTCATCACATAATCTAAGCTCGGGTTATTCATGTAAATCCTCTGCTGTCTATTCCTAACCGCGATTTCCCTCCCCTCACTCATCACATAATCTAAATACCTACTAGTGACTACTTTCCTATCTTTACTATGGAACGAAAGCTCGTAACACTTTTTCTCCATGTCGTTTGGATGCCAAGAAATTGTTGTCGACATAGGCAATATAACTTTCAAAAACCACTTGACCACAACACCATCGAAAACGTCTACGATTTCCTCCCTAGCGTCCATGGTGAGGACAAGGGATTCGCGCTTCTTGACCATTTCACTGATGATTCGGTCAGAATGCGTGGGGGATTTGGAACTTAGGTAGCTCTCGATGAGCGAGTACTCTTCGCTCATTTTATGCTTGGAACTGGAGTATTCGTGGAAGGAGATCATTTGGATGGAAGGGAAGAAGTAGGAGACGAACTTGTCCTTTAGGGTTTGGCGGAGGAAATCGGGGAAGAATTGCTGGAACATGACGCAGATGAACATGAAACCGGCGATTTTCGTGGTTGCTTCCTGCCAATGCTGCCATACCCCTGCCTCCATTGTGTTCATGGTTTTTTTTTTGTTTGCGTGTTAAAGATTATGGAATTTGCTGTAGTTTCTTGTACAAAGTGTTGTTTAAATAGAATTCAATGTAAGTCGGTTAATATTGAAACCGGATTGTTTAGGGAAAATGCTACAAGCACTAACTAGTGTACCAACTATTACACTTACTGTCCATGTGGCACTCTTTTAGTGGATAAATCTATCTATGTATTGATTAGTGCATTGATGTGGTAATGCCATGTGTGCATTTAGTGTCATAGTTGGTACACTATTTAGTGTCTGTAGCATTGCTCATTGCATAGTAACGTGACCAAATCAGTTTTAGGAAGTTGGAGTTGGAAAAAAGGAAACCCAGTGACTGTTTTTAAGGAAATTCCATTTTCAATGTTCCCGGAGGCTGGAGCACAGCCACGTCGTGTGTCGGGATATTCTGACACCACACATTTTCGTAGGGTTCATGGTTGTGTATGAACCACACATCTTATGTAGTATTGTAGAATAGATTTTCGTGGGAAGGACTCTTATCGTGACACCTTCCTACTAAGAGTATTACTTTAATACTTTTTGATATTTCAAATTTTAATTTATATATGCTAATTGATAGCAATACCAATTACTGAATGGATAAAGATGACTATTCGATTACTAAATGGAAAGGATATTTTTTTTGTGCTTAAATTGAAAATCCAAATTCAAATGTGCACAACTTATGGTAAAGCTAATTGCTACCTACAACTAATTTATGTCTTCCTTTCTCAATATACCCGGTCAGCAGCTTCCCAATTTCATTGAAATGAGCACCAAATTCAATAGTCTGCTTTGTGTTTCATCACCCCATATCTGATACAACGCCATGAATCATACGCATAAAATAAATTCTCCATCGAAAATCTGTTTGACACATTTCTTGTCATTGATGTCGTCCAAGCAATTCTTCGCATACAGGTAGAAGTTGGCATGAGGTTGCGGAGGCAATGGTTGTTTTTACCAAGGATGCTCGGGGTTGGACTTGAGCAACTTATACCATGTCTCGACTTCTGATTATTCGTCGGTGTCTTTTGACTTTTGTGATGCAACGAGCATGGTGCCATAGGCAAGAATGAAAACAGTTATGGTTACAAAAGCCTCAGCCACCTGAATTCTCAAACCTTGCTTCCATGGTTGTATTTCTAGACAAAGTGCTGGTGCTTAGAAAAACTTAATTGAGTTTGTGTGGCAATTACAACACAAGATGCTAGGTTTATATAGAAAACAAAAGTTGGTAACGAAAAGTTACGTTATTAATGCTTCTCTTAATTACAAATAATTTTATGTTAATCTGGGACTTAACTTCCTAAAACAGAGTAACTTCAAGAAATTAAGAGAGTTGTACATTTGGTATGGCCTGTTTTGGGCTAAGGCCTTTAGATGTTTTCGGGCTTGGCCCTTTCGGTGTTTTTGGGCTTGTCCTCCCACCCCAAATTGATGCACCCTGGGTCAAATTTTCATTAATAATTTTTTTGCCTATCTAAAAAAAAAAACTTCAAGAAAGAGATTTTTTTTTTCCATGTATTACCCCATCCATCCCGAAATGTTTTTCTAGTTCGCGAAACAAAAACTTAATAATGATCAATTTTTTCAAGATAAAACAAATTTATATAATAATTTATTTGATATCGAGGAGTTCTTTGAAGTAATGAAAAAAGTTTTGTTCTTCCTTTGACAAAATTTATTCCTCATTTTTTAGTTTTATTTCAGACTGAACAAACATTTGGAACGGAGGAAGTATTATGATTATTACTATTGGTAGTATTGTTAAAAATTGTGTCAGAAACTCAAGTGTCGCTTGCAAATCTTGTTTCTACAGTTTCTTGATCCAAATTATTTAGATCCTGCGTTCAAAATATATTAGCAATAAACAAAAATAGTTTCTGAAAAACACCCTTTCATAGACTAGTTAAAGAAACTAAGCTGATAAAATACCAAAGATTCAAACCCATTAACAGGGAATTGGTGAAATTAGAGATGAAATTGGTAACAAAACTGAGCACAGTACATGTCCGGCTGTTGAATACAATATCCACCGGAAAGCAAATCCGAAAAACAAGAAATATACATTATTAATCTCACTATTAGTCTGATCAGATTAAGACGACTTGTGTTTTTTTTTTTTTAAGACGACGAGTCTTGTGCTTGTGATTGATTGTGAAGAGTGAATGTCCAGATGAAATTAAGCAAAAAAGAAGACTGTTAGGACTGGACCAGGAGGTGGTGGGTTAATTAAAGAACTTGTTTTCTTTTTCATCAGCAGGTTAAAGAACTTGTTGGTAGTAGAATATGTAGAATACCAAATATGAGTTTCATTAGCAATTTTCAGCGGTTGTTTTCATTGGAGTTTCATAAGAAATTGTTTTGTCTTCATTTTAGTTTCAAATTGGAGTAGTTTCAATATTAGCAATTTTGGAGTGGTGGTTTTGAACTTGGTTTCTCTTTCATGGCTTCGATTTGTTGTATTCGTTAGTTTGGCAATCGTTGATTAATTTGGTTAACTAGTTATAGAGATGGTCTTCGATCGAGGATTCAAACGACGATCAGTGGTTCGATGCGAAAATCCCTTCCGTGAGCGGGCAAGAGAGAAATTTGGTATCATCTGGAATCAGTATTTCAATATATTTCCTTCTCATAACCCTTAAAATTTCCTTTTTGATACCATGCACGGTGAGAGTTTAGTCTTCTCATAAACCCCACTAAGTTTTTTCGTTTTTAGTCCTCTGTTTTCTCTTGTAGCACTGACATGGTGCGCTGACTGGACTGTTGATGATGAGAAGTACGGGCTTTCTAGATAAGGATAATGGATTGACTGGATGATGATGTGGCACTGACATGGTGCGCTGACTGGACTGTTGATGATGAGAAGTACGGGCTTTCTAGGTAAGGATAATGGATTGACTGGATGATGATGTGGCACTGACATGGTGCGCTGACTGGACTGTTGACTGCCAACTGGTGCCGCATAGACAGCACTTCCGCTGATGTCATCATCTTCTTCCTCACTGTTGCTGCGTTAAATTATTAGAGGCGCGTCAGATCCACGCAACAAGTTTGACCGTGCACGCCCAACTTTGACTGGCGCATGTGTTTCCCAACGTCAGGCACATTATACGTTCCCGAAATCGTCGACATGAGACTAACAGAATGGACGGATCAGATCGCCATTTTGAGTTGTTTTGAAGAACATGGATGTGAACAGAGGAGCAAAAACAGGTGGTGTTTCGGCAATGCCGGACCTGAGCTAAAACAAGTGTTGCGGCTGATTTAGGCCCTCCCCAAAATAATAATTTTAAGAGCCTCCATATTTTAATATTCCTAGGTATCCCCTAGGTATCTTTTGTAATATAAAAAAATAAAAATAAAAAATGTACACGGTATATAAGGCCCAATTTTAAACTCAAAAGAGGCCCAATTTCAAATTTACAATAATTAGAAAAGATTTGTTTGGACTTGAAAAAATAAAACAGAAGCAAAAAGTAGACATCCTAATTCAGTCTCAAGCGGATGCTTTCGATAAGATTTTGAGTAAATCATAAAAAGAGAGTTCAAGTTTGATTGAAGACTTAGTGGAAGAGGAACCTGAAGATTCGGGAAATAAAGAACAAGAGAATTTGGGGAATAAATAAAAAACATATCTATATAATGAAGAACACGAGAGTGGCCACGAGGAGCATGAAGCATATTTAAGTGACGAGTATGAAATCTTGGAATGTTTGGTTATTATTTTAGAATTTAAGTTCCCTAGAACCGTACGGAAGTATGAAGACTTGTATAAAATTCTCAAGAATATTGTACATAATTCTAGACTTTTATAGATAATGGTAGAGAATTCTTGAGGAGATTAGTTGAGAAGCTTCTACAAAATGTTCTAGGCTTCTCCCTTGGTGTGTATAAATACGTGAGGGCCTCATTTGCTCAAACCACCTTGAAAGCTTTGTACTCTCAAGTTCACTAATGAAAATCTCTTTTTCTCTGTAAGTCTCTTTATTATTAATGAATACTAGTATTTGTTTTTGGAAGTGTAATTTAACTATTTACAAAAGCGCAGCTTTCCGATCGACCAGCTGTGAATCAAACATAGCTTTCCCATTTTTTAATGGGTTGTTTACAGACGCGGACACGTATTCCCCTTCTCTCTCTCTCGAATTCAAAAATGGGAAAACTATGTTCGTTTCACAGCTGGTCAATCGGAAAGCTGCGCTCGACACACGTGGTCTCTCTCTCTCTCTCTCTCTCTCTCTCTCTCTCTCTCTCTCTCTCTCGAATGTGACGGCAGAAAGAAAAATGAAGGCAGAAAGAAAAATGGCAGCGGCGGCGCAACCACCGCTGAAGAGAAGAACGGTGTCGACGTAAACGGTGGTTCTCAAGGTCGACTAGCATCATTGCGATGGCTATGAAAACAAGCTTAAGCAGAGCGTTCGATCCATCGAAGGTACATTTTCACTTCGGATTGCTCTGTTTCGTTTTCCCTCCCTGTTTCACTGATTTTTGCGATGTTTTGTTACTTTGGATTTGTGCATTTTGATTTCCTATAATAACTTTTGATTAGTTTCAAATTGTTTCGTCAAAACTTCGGAACATATTGAGACCGATAATGTAATTGTTTCTAAGATAGGGCTATTATTTGACTCATTGAATGCGGCCTTACAGAGTATTTGTTCTCTTCAATTTTGCAATTCATTCATGAATTTTTTTTTTTTTTGGGCGAATGTGTTCTATGGGTGGAACGAAACAAGGAGGATCCGAACCAACTGACGGTGATTGGTAATGTGGATGCAGAGAAGCTCCATGAGAAGCTTGAGAAGAAGATTAAGAAGAAGATACAAGTAGAAGGTGGAACTTCATCATTGCCGTAGTCACCGGAATTTGAGAAAATTACAAATCGACAACAATAATTAGCTTAATCACTTGAAACCTCAAGAATTTCTCAAGACAAAACACAAAACCCTAATTACACAGAACTGAAATCACAAATGTGAGAGAGAGAGAGAGAGAGAGAGAGAGAGATGTAAAACTGTTTTCTTATTCTCATTTTATTTAATTTAATCGAAGAAATAAATTGAAATAAAATTGAAAATGAAAAGAAAGATAAAGAGATACGAGTAGAAGGTGGAGCTTGTTTTGCTTTCTTTTTTATTTTCAATTTTATTTCAATTAATTTCTTCGATTAAATTAAATAAAATGAGAAATAAGAAAACAGTTTTACAGAGTTCCTTTCTCTCTCTCTCACTTGTGATTTCAGTTCTGTGTAATTAGGGTTTTGCGTTTTGTCTTGAGAAATTCTTCAGATTTCAAGTGATTAAGTTAATTATTGTTGTCGATTTGTGATTTTCTCAAATTCCGGTGACTACGACAATGATGAAGGTGAACCTGGATAGCGAACGATGCATCCCGGAGATTTGCAAGGCCCTCAGGGAAACCAAAGGTGAGAATGTCAGTCCTTTCCATACAAACAGTTAAATAACGACATCATTTTTTTTGGAGTATATGTGCTCAACGAGGGGTTAACTACGTTATAGGGCTTCACGAGATGTCGATTGTCAGGGACAAGAATTAGCTGACGGTAACAAGGGCGATAGACATGAAGGCATTGGCGAAAACACTGATGGCAAAGCTGAAGCAATCGGTGGTGATAGTTCCAATGGCAGAGCCAGTGGCAACCTACAAAGCACCAACACCTCTCGAGGTCCCTGTATCGCAGTGTCCGGACACAGAGACACGGGGACACGGTGGGACACGTGTCCAGACATGCCACGTGGCATGGGACAAGGCTGTTTTGAATTTTTGGAGGGGGACTCAGTTGGGGACACGGCAGGGGTCAAATTGAATTTTTTTAAAACTTTCTGGGGTATATTTAAAATTAATCAAAACTTGAGGTAAAAAAAGTGTAATTTGGTCATATATATATATATAGGTAAAACTTCTAGTCCACACCTCCCGTTAATAAGAAAAAAATGGTTTTTTTTGTGTTGCAAATTATTTTTGGAAAATCCGAGCCGTCCAATGTGTTCAGAAGGTGTTTTCAAGGGTCCACACGAGAAATCTTCAAAAACAAATACCGGGAAGGGCTTGATCCAAGCAATTTTCGCAAAAACTGTATATATATATATATTTTTGCGAAAACTGCTTGGATCAAGCCCTTCCCGGTATTTTTTTTTTGAAGATTTCTCGTGGGGACCCTTGAAAACACCTTCTGAACACATTGGACGGTTCAGATCGTCAAAAAAAAATTTGGATCATGGAGGTCCGGAAACGGGAGGTCCGGACTAGAAGCCCTCCGTATATATATATATATATATACGGAAATTTCCTATCCACACCTCCCGGAAATAAGAAAAAATGGGGTTTTTTTGTGTTGCAAATTTTTTTTGGAAAATCCGATCCGTCCAATGTGTTCAGAAGGTGTTTTCAGGGGTCCACGCGGAAAATATTCAAAAAAAAATACCGGGAAGGGCTTGATCCAAGCAGTTTTCGCAAAAACTGTATTTATATATTTTTGCGAAAACTGCTTGGATCAAGCCCTTCCCGGTGTTTTTTTTTGAAGATTTTTCGCGAGGACCCTTGAAAACACCTTCTGAACACATTGGACGGATCGGATCGTCAAAATTTTTTTTGTATAAAAAGTCCGGAAATCAAAAGTCCGGATTAGATCCTTTACCTATATATATATATATATCCTTTTCTCCACATCAGTCGACTGAAGCTACTGTGAACCTTAATCAAATTGTTGTTGCTACTGCAAGCCCAATCGACTAAAAAGTCAATCATGTATGTCTCTCTCCTGTCTCTCTCTCTCTCTCTCTCTGTCTCGTCTCGTCTCTCTCTGTCTCGTCTCGTCTCTCTCTCTCTCTCTCTCTCTCTCTCTCTCTCTCTCTCTGCTGTTTTTTTTTTTTACTGACATCACTTTAATAGTATATGTGGAGACTTTTTTTCTCAATTCTTGCGACTCATGTGTGTGTTTATGTACATATAAACTTTACTAGTGTTTTTTTTAAAAAAAATTATTGGTAGGATGTAAATTGGGTTAACAGTTAACTTTTTTTTTTTTAATACTTTTCAATTTTTTTTATACCCATCAGTAAAATGTCTTCCTCAACGGGTGCTAGTAGCATACCCAATGCCGGGGATGAGGTAACGGGAGGAGTACTTTGGAAATTTGTAACTAAATTGGAAAGTTTACCCAAAAGAGGTGGGAATTACAAATGGAAGTGCCACTTTTGTGGTATAGAAAAAAATGGGTCATACACAAGGGTGAAAGCTCACTTGTTGAAAATGGTTGGTGAGGGGGTATCGGCTTGTAAGATGGTAACAAGTAAAGATACTTAGAATTTTAAGAGATTGATGGAAGCGGAGAAAATCCCAGCATCTGGCCGACAATCCTGTGACATAGTACAAGAAGCTAGCAGAATTTCAAAGGAAACTTTGTTCTTGTGTATATAATGGTAAGGAACTAAGTTATGAATTACCAATAGCAGAGGATGTTTTTGAAG
The DNA here is from genome assembly GCA_016920895.1 of Vaccinium myrtillus. NCBI lineage: Eukaryota > Viridiplantae > Streptophyta > Magnoliopsida > Ericales > Ericaceae > Vaccinium > Vaccinium myrtillus. Next base: position 30,997 of record JADGMU010000639.1, on the reverse strand, counting down.
TAATAATAAAAGAGGGGAATCAAAGTCAGACATCATATGAAGCAAAAGGTTATTTCCATACGCAATCAAAAAGGAATTTGTTTACAGTTTAAACCAGATATGGCGATAAGTCGTGCAGCAGCAGGAAATGATTCAAGGAGTCAAGATTTTGATCTTGTTCATGCTTTGAGCTCATATGTTGTGGTTCAACATGTGAGGTCATTGTGTTTGAATATTCAAAATGATAAAACTCCTAGAAGTTCCAAAACATACATAAGATAGTTTAAAGTAGGATAAGCTATTTTAGCCAAAAATAGCTTGTCAAAAAGTGATGAAGGCTGACCCCAATCGGTCTTTTTTGTTCTTCGAAGTACGTGGCTTCTTGGGATGGTCAGCGTGTTCCTTGGGGACCTTTGACGCAGGAGGCATCTTCTTCCATGGGAGCTTTCGAAGTAGTAGGTGCATCTTTTTCCATGGTACTATCTGGAGGTTGCTTCAACTTGGACTTCATCTTTGCGTTGCTTCTTTGGAGGGGTTGGAGGTTTGAGGCCAAGGAGAAGATGTTTTGTGTCTTCTATGATTTCGCCAATTTCATAGAATGCATTGATATTGAAGAGGCAAAGTACTACTTTTCTTGGTGCATACTCGAAGGTGCAATGTACTCTACACCTGTCTATATGGGAAATCTATTTTGATACATCTTGCATGTTTTCCTTCAATTATTCTCGTGTGATTGAGAACATGGATTCGGCCGGCTTGGTCTCCAAACACTGGCGATGAAGATGCCTGTGGAATCTAAGAGTTCAATATTGAACCTACACTTGTAATGAGATTGTGATTAAAAAACAAGAGAAGGCATTAAAGTACAGGTAGATTAATGTCCTCATATTGCAATCAGCTTGAGGAATTCTGTTGAATTCAGGTGCCTTTTATAGGTCAGCAACGGTCATTTTTATACGATGGCATATTGGCATGGCAAAACACAGGGAAGAGATGCAAAGGTAACTAATGGAGAAAATTGTTGTTTTGATTCCTCGTTCTGTCCTTGGTGCCCACACTGCTTCTCATTCCTGGCTATGCCACTGGATATAGATCGGAAAAAGGATGATTGTTGGTAAATGCCTATTGTGTTATCTACATTATTTACATTTTTTACTACTGCTAGGCTTAAATAGGATTTCCTGGTGACTAGAAAAATGAAAATGAAGTGAACCAAATTTGACTTGTGCAACCTCGATGAGCCCAGTTTCTTTTTTGACCCCTTACCTTGATGCATGACTACACTGACTGACCAGCGACGGCCCTATTTCGGCCTAAGGCGAACCCTTAATTGGGGTTTTCTAACTAGCTAACCCAGAAACAGATGATCTGTATAATCTATTGCCTACTTAATTGGTCCTAGGGTATTGGGCTCAAGAAAGCTTTGGAGAGCCATTCCAAACCTCCACCGGAACTGCTATACGGGTTCAAGCGAAGCGATCTCTAATCTCTCTGCCGGAAAAACATCAGGCAAAACCGAAACCATGAAGAACGAATTTTCGAGATGAAGCGACTAGTTAGGGCTTGGATCTGTCAATTCACGAAGTTTCGAGATGGAGCGATCAGCTAGGGCTTAGATCGGCGACTATATCAAGGAATCAATTAGAACCAAAGAAAACTGGTGAGAAATGATTTTGGTGTGATGCGAAGGCTGAGTAAACCCCTAAATCCCAGGCACTTTACCACCGGCCAATCCGTTGGGGTAGCTTCTCAATTCCCCTCACCTAGAAAGGCCGAACTTCTCATTACCCCTATACCCTTGCTACAAGAGAAAAAAGGAAGACTAAAAACGAACAAACTTTACTGGGGTTTATGAGAAGAACAAACTCTCACCGAGGTATCAAAAACGAGATTTTAAGGGCTATTAGAAGATTGAAATACTGATTCCAGATGATACACATTTTCTCCCTTGCCCGCTCACAGAGGGGTTTCCGAATCCAACTGCTGGTTGTGGTTTGAATCATCGATAAAAGACCAACGATTGCCAAGCTAACGGTTACAACAAATCGAAGCCTTGAAAGAGAAACCAAGTTCAAAACAACTGCTGAAAATTTCTAATGAAACCCAAATTTGGTATCCTAGATGTTCTACTACCAACAAGTTCTTTAACCTGCTGATGAAAAAGAAAACAAGTTCTTTAATCAACCTACTATCCTAGTCCAAACCAAAGATGGTGCCAGGGGTGGCTAGAAGGGGTTGTCATCTGTGCTATAATTTGAAAAAAAAACACTACTATTACATTGAAAAAGTAAATATATATCATCAAGTTATATAATTCCGCCACTCCTCCACATATAAAATCTGCCCCCACTACGAAAAATTCCTAGCTTCATCCATGGTCCAAACAGTCTTCTTTTTTGCTTAATTTCATCTAACCATTCACAATCACAAGACTCGTCGTCTTCACTGGTTTCGTCTTCTTTTCCGCATAGTTCACAAGTTTCACATTGTTTGGAAATCTTGAGAGCTCGAATCAGGTTTTGCAAGCAAGTTTCCACATCCCTTGTCAATGTCTTAGGCATCAAACTCTCCGCAACTTCAGCAGGAGTCATTTTACTCTATTCCAACAATTTCCGGATCGTTTCAAACGAATCATGTCTATCAATATCAAGAAAATTCTTAGCCAAAACCTTAAATGCCTCAAACCTACAATACGACAACTCAATGTGCTTATCCATCCTTCCTCTCCGAATCAGAGCCAGATCAAGTTTCTTCACGCGGTTAGTGGTAACAACGATGATCCTCTCTCCTGCACAAACTGACCGAAGCCCATCCATAAAATTCAAAAGCCCAGACAATGTCACCTAGCTTGCTTTCGCGACCACCTTGACCTTCCTCCTCTTTCAGTTTCCTAACAATCGGACCACTATCTCGAATCTCATTCCTGTTTCTTCCCCTTCCCACCACTTTAATCAAGAGAACAATCAATATCCTCAATCACAACGATAGATTTACTCGGTATAACACTAGCTAGCTTACTAGTCTCTGTATTATCCCCAACCGCGGTCAATTCAAGATTGTATATATCATAGTTCAAGTAGTTAGTCATAGCCGCGATCATGGTTGATTTACCAGTTTCAAGGGACCATACAAAAGACAAGGCTTATAAACGTGGCAAGGGGCTTAAACACCGCGTGGCTCCACATATTCTTCTTGTAATCCCACCATTTATCGCTCGGGTTATTCGTGTAAATCCTCTGCTGCCTATTCCTACCCGCGGTTTCCCTCCCCTCACTCATCACATAATCTAAATACCTACTAGTGACTACTTTCCTATCTTTACTATGGAACGTAAGCTCGTAACACTTTTTCTCCGTGTTTTTTGGATGCCAAGAAATTGTTGTCGACATAGGAAAGATAACTTTCAAAAACCACTTGACCACAACATCATCGAAAACTTCTATGATTTCCTCCCTAGCATCCATGGTGAGGACAAGGGGTTCGCGCTTCTTGACCAATTCACTGATGATTCGGTCAGAATGCGTGGGGGATTTGGAACTTAGGTAGCTCTCGATGAGCGAGTACTCTTCACTGATTTTATGCTTCGAACCCGAGTATTCATGGAAGGAGATCATTTGAATGGAAGGCAAGAAGTAGGAGACGAACTTGTCCTTTAGGGTTTCTAAGTAACGGCGGAGGAAATCGGGGACGAACTGCTGGAACATGACGCAGATGAACATGAAACCGGCGATTTTCGTGGTTGCTTCCTGCCAATGCTGCCATACCCCTGCCCCCATTGTGTTCATGGTTTTTTTTTAGTCTTAGAGGTTATGGAATCTGCTGTAGTTTCTTGTACAAATTGATCCTTTTGGGAATTAAATAGTTACGTGACCAAATCGGTTTTAGGAACTTGGAGTTGTAAAATAGGAAAGGGGAGGGTTTTTAAGGAAATTCCATAGGAGCATGGCTACGTTGTGCATCGGGATGCTCTAACACTATATATTCTCATGGGGTCCATGATATGGTGTGGACCACAGGTAAATTGGTGCTGGAATGGTTTGGAGCACCACGTGATTGTACTTCGAGACTCAACTAAATAATTGCTCCAACAGCATGTACGCCACTGCCTTCATCCTCTCTCTGCTATATGTTCTTTTCCGAATCTTCTTTCTCCGCCCTAAATATTTCGGTCTTTTCAACCTTTTTTTTTTGCCCTTTCCGGTTAAGTCTTTTTTGGTCATTTTCTCCCAAATTCTGGTCAATTTTTTTAATATATTCTTCGTATCGACGAGAGGATATAAAAAAACATGAACACATTAACAAAATTGAAAACAAGTTCACTAAAAATAAAAATTGAATTTTTTTGAAAAACCAGTTTGGTAGTGTTTTTGGTGTCGTTTTATAGGAAATGACTACAATACACACTCATTAAAGGTGTGTACTATATACACCTATTGTATGATTCAGATTGTATTGGTACATACATATTGTATGGTCCAGATTGTGCCACCTCATTGGCAATCGTAACATTTTTTAGTTTTTCGTAACTTTCAACAATATGATTTGTAACATTTTCTATGATTCGTAACATTTTGGTGTGTTTCGTAACTTTTATAAAAAAACATAGTAACTTTTATAAAAAAACATAGTAACTTTTATAAAAAAAATCATAACTTTTATAGGGGTGTGCATACACACCCAAATAAGTGGTGTGTATTCTAGCCTTTTCCCGTTTTATATAAACTTTTTTCAATTTCGATCAAAATTTATATAATTTTCTAATTTTACTCGTCGTGATGAACCATTAACGATGTGATAAAAAAATTATGCTGAAGAACTAAAACTGGGTAACAAAATTTTAAAACAATACCAATTGTTTTACCGAAAATTAATTCGGTGACCATATTGGATCCCACCTGTGAAAAGTTTTACGTGCTGAAGCCGTTCTTGAAGTAGGTAAGCGAGTCATCAAAGTCTGAGGTAGGAGTAATTGGTAATTGGATTTACAATTTCTTTAGCTATCGGGTGTCCGGAGCAATTTGCGTATATTTCTGTTCTCTACTAATCCTAGAACCAAAAGCTAAAACTTGTAGTGACCCCAAAACTTAGAATGTTTATCTTTCGTGAAATTCGATCTTACGACCTATTGGAGGTAAGATAGTTAGTTATTGTCAAAGTCACTTGAGCGAATCGCTTGGAACATACTTGAACGGTTGAGCAGAAATAATTTGGACACAAATTTAGCAAAAGCTATGTTCGAAATTGTCATGGCATGTGAATTTCATGTGTATCAAGTGGGATCTACGTGTGTATGTCTACATATATATTTTTTATGATCAGGTGTCCTGATAAGCTTTCGCACAACTCGACTGTTGGGGTGTAGACAACCTTCAACAGTATCGGGAGAGTGGGGGCGGGAGCCCCCACGGGACACGAGTGTCCCTCAGTTCGGAGACTGCAGCGAAAACGATATTTGAGGGATCTTGGTGTGTAATTTCGCTATAGGTCCGACCTAATTATTTCGTTGTTAGCTTGTAATTAGGGTAACACGTTTTCAGAGAAAACAAAGATAGAGAGACGAGAGAAAACGCAGATCTCAGAGAGATTGCGAGAAGACTTGTACTCTTGATTTCGATTTCATAGTGGACTGGTGTGGCTCCCGTGGTTTTACTTCGCGTTGAGGTTTTCCACATATATCTGTTTCTCGCTTTCTTTTTCCGTTTTTCATTACGCACAATTACTTGTTTTTCTGTTCTGTGATTCATTGTTTCCAAGATCCGTAGGGGTGTTGTGGGGTTGTGAAAATCCTAACATCGACTAATCTTTGGAGATCAATCCCACTGTCCTCTAGTGGGGGCCCCATTTAAAGCCAGAGCAAATATTGAAAGTTGAAGAGGGAAGGGCGCGCTTGGATCTACGTGTATTTAACAATTCTTGATTCATCTGTGTCCAAAGTTTTAAAAATTCCATGGGCGAATTTTTTAAGACAACCATAGGCCGCGGCTCTGCCTACCGCGGGTGAAGACGAGGGAGACTAGTTGGGAGGAGGGAGAGTTGAGGTCGTCGGGGGATTTAGAGCAGGAATGGAGAATGCAAGAAAAACATTGGAGTTCACAAAGGAGAAAGGGAGGTGTGGAGTTCACATGAAATTTGGGCAGAAATTCTGCCGACACCTTTATGCATGTTTTTTGCTGATGGACTAGACCTCGCGGTGCATTGGGTCTACTTTTTGGACTGGGCGGTAAATCCCTATCTTTTAAAACCGGGATACAATCCCGTATGAACTAGTTAGGAGTTGATAGCATTTACAAAGGCTGAATTAAACCCCTGAATCCCAGGTCTTCTATCACCGGCCACGGCGAATCCGTTGGGGTAACTTCTCAAGTCCCTCACCTAGAATCTAGAAAGCCCGAATTTGTCATTAACCTTACCCTTGCAACAAGAGAAAACGGAAGACCAAACTTTACTGGGGTTAATGAGAACACCAAACTCTCACTGTGGTATCAAAAAGAAGATTTTAAGGGCTTATTAGAAGATTGAAATATTGATTCCAGATAACACATATTTTCTCCCTTGACCGCTCACGGAAGCGGTTTTTCGCATCTAACTGCTGATTGCCCTTTGATTCATCGATCGAAGACCATCCGTAACTAGTTAACCAACGATTGCCAAACCAACGATTACAACAAAGCGTAGCATATAGGCCTCAAAATATAAAGGCATAAAGGGCAACGTTCAAGTACAACAAATATAAGACAATGTGCAAGTAGTTCCCAGTAACCACCATTGTGAATGCTTCAACTGTGGAGAATGACAAACACAATGTCTACGCAGTCGTTTGCACACCGCGGTTATCAGTTTAAAGCCGTAATTATGAAACACTTGATCGCGAGAATTTCGGAAAAACTGCTTTAAAAGAAGGAGGCAGTCGATGGAATAATGATTCTAATAAGTTTGAAACTAAAACAATCAAAAAACAATTTCTAATGACACTCAAATGAAAACAATAACTGAGCAATTGCTAATGAAATTCAAATTTAAGTTATCTAGATAGATTCTACCACCTACAAGTTCTTTAACCTGCAGATGAAAGATAATAACAAGAAGAGTCTTCTTTTCCGCCGCCTTCTTCACCTTCACAAGACTCCTCGTCTTTTTTGGATCCTTCTTCTTCACCTTCACTGGTTTCGTCTTCTTTTTCGCATCCGTTTTCTTCCTCTCCACAAGTTTTAGCTTCTTTGGCATTCTTCAGAGCTCGAATCAGGTTTTGCAAGCAAGTTTCCACATCCCTTGTCAATGTCTTAGGCATCAAACTCTCCGCAACATCAGCAGGAGTCATTTTACTCTCTTCCAACAATTTCCGGATCGTTTCAAACAAATCATGTGTATCAATATCAATAAAATTCTTAGCCAAAACCTTAAACGCTTCAAACCCACAATACGACAACTCAATATGCCTATCCATCCTTCCTCTCCGAATCAGAGCCGGATCAAATTTCTTCACGTGGTTAGTGGTAACAACGATGATCCTCTCTCCAGCACAAGCCGACCAAAGCCCATCCATAAAATTCAAAAGCCCAGACAATGTCACCTTGCTTTCGCGACCACCTTGACCTTCCTCCTATTTCAGTTTCCTAACAACCGGATCACTATCTCGAATCTCATTCTCCTTTTTCTTCCCCCTCCTACCACTTATATCAAGAGAACAATCGATATCCTCAATCACAACGATAGATTTACTCGGTATCACACTAGCTAGCTTCCTAAGCTCTGTATTATCCCCAACCGCGGTCAATTCAAGATCGTATATATCATAGTTCAAGTAGTTAGCCATAGCCGCGATCATGGTTGATTTACCAGTTCCAGGGGGACCATACAAAAGGTACCCTCTCTTCCACGGCTTCCCTGCTTTCTCATAATACTCTTTCCCTTTACTAAACGTAAGGAGATCATCAATGATTTCCTCCTTAAATTTTGGATCAAGCGCAAGGCTCTTAAACGTGGTAGGGTGCTTAAACACCGCGTGGCTCCACATATTCTTCTTGTAATCCCACCAGTTATCGCTCGGGTTATTTGTGTAAATCCTCTGCTGCCTATTCCTAACCGCGATTTCCCTCCCCTCACTCATCACATAATCTAAATACCTACTAGTGATTACCTTCCTATCTTTACTATGGAACGTAAGCTCGTAACACTTTTCTCCGAGTCGTTTGGACGCCAAGAAATCGTTGGCGACATAGGCAAAATAACTCTCAAAAACCACTTGACCACAACACCATCGAAAACGTCTACGATTTCCTCGCTAGCGTCCATGGTGAGGACAACAGATTCACGCCTCTTGACCAAGTCACCGATGATTCGTTTAGAATGCGTGGGGGATTTGGAACTAAGGTAGCTCTCGATGAGCGAGTACGCTTCGCTGATTTTATGCTTCGAACCGGAGTATTCGTGGAAGGATATTTGGACGCAAGGGAAGAAATAGGAGAGGAACTTGTCCTTTAGGGTTTCTAAGTAACGGCGGAGGAATTCGGGGAAGAACTGCTGGAACATGGCGCAGGCGAACATGAAGCTGGCGATTTTCGTCGTTGCTTCCTGCCAATGCTGCCATACCCCTGCCTCCATTGTCTTCATGGTTTTTTTTGAGTTTTGGAGATTATGGAATTTGCTGTGGTTTCTTGTACATAGTGTTATTTAAATAGAATTCAATGTACGTCAGTTAATATTGAAACCAGATTTTTTAGGGAATTGAATTGTGGAATAATAATCCTTTTGGGAATTGGCCGGGCAGGTTCGTGACCTAATCGGTTTTAGGAAGTTGGAGTTGGAAATAGGACAGCGGAGGGGTTTTAAGGAAATTCCATATTCAATGCTCCTGGAGGCCGGAGCATGGCCACGTTGTGCGTGGGGTACTCTGACACCATAGATTCTCGTGGGATCCATAACTTTGTATAGACCACACAAAAAATGTGGTGCGGGAATCAGGGAGGCGGGGACCCTGCTGTGCACAGCCGCATGGCACCGTGCCATGCGGCCATCCGACCGTCCATTGCGAAAATGCACGGCTCGGATTTGATCAAGCAACGCACGGCTCGGATTTAATTGAGCTCGGATTAAATCCGAGCCGTTCATTTTCACAATGGACGGCTCGGATGGCCGCATGGCACGGTGCCATGCGGCTGGTGCACAGCAGGCCCCCCCATTCCGGGAATCAGGGGATCGAAGTCGGAGGGGGCCCAATTGGGAAAAAAATTTGGTTAGAACATTTTTTCATGACTAAATCCAGTCATTCGAGTTTTTATAGGATGGTTTTGATAAATTGAAAAATTAATCTCAAGTACTGTAGTTATCATATCCTTTGATGAACACAATATCATTATCATACAGTATAATTCACCCTCGGAATGAAATTGTTCTTACATTTAAATTATTGTCAAAATTTTATAATTTTTTTTAAGAATATCTATTAAAAAAATACTCCAAAATAGGAATTGGGGGACACCCCCGGTCCTTATGCTGCTCCGCCCCTAACTGGAATGATTCGGAGCACCACGTAATTGTGTTTCCCGGTTTTTTTACCGAGTCTTTTTGGTCATTTTAGCCCAAATTCTGGTCAAAATTTTTTAATAAATTCTTCGCATCGATGAGAGGATTTGGATATCGAAAAAATTTGAAAAGAAGTTCACTAAAAACTGAAATTTTTTTAAAAGAGTTTTCAGCCTCGTTTTATATAGATTTTTTTCAACTTCGATCGATTTTCATAAAGATGGTGAGATCTATTTTTAATCATCGTGATTGCGAGCAGATTTTGCGATTACCACTTAGCAAGACAAATCAAAGCGACAAGCGAGTGTGGAGGGGTACAACCAACGGTAAGTTTTCCGTTAAAACTGCTTATGTTATTGCTAAAGAGGTGCTGCAGCTCAGGCATGGGCGGATGAACAAATTGGGTCAATCTAGTGGGAGTGTAACAGATGAAGCGAAGTGGAAACGAGTGTGGCGGTGCAGCGCCCCAGCGAAGGTTAAAGCTTTTCTTTGGCGCGGACTTCATGATATTCTTGCTGTTAATAAAGCCTTGGCTAAAAGGAAAGTTCCAGTTGATGAACTTTGTCCGGTATGCGGGTTGTCGGACGAATCTGTTTCACATATGCTATTCCATTGTGAACGTGCGAGTAGAACTTGGCTTTTGTCCCCCCTGCGGCTCAGACCAGAATTAACAACCTCGGCAAATTTGGGCCAGATTTGGACTTTGCTAGCAAACCTGAATGATGGGGCTGATATGAAGGATCGACTAGGCTTGTTTGCTATTGTGGGATGGTACATTTGGAAGGCGCGGAACGCTTGGGTGTTTAAGAGAGAATGGGTTGAGGAAACACAAATAATCGGCAATGCTCTTAGTGAATTTTCAGATTTTTGCGCATTGAAGACTCAGAAGCCTGGCAACATAGTGGTGCAAGCGCATGAGGTCAACAGATGGAATCCACCTTCGAGGGGTGTTTTTAAGATTAATGTGGATGGAGCTCTGGATAAGAGTCGCGGGAAGGGTGGTGTCGGTATTGTCGTGCGAGATGAGATGGGACAGATTGTGAAGCTGGCAGCTATCCCTCTTTCTAATGTTTGGGTGGCAGAAATGGTGGAAGCTCTGGGTTTTCGGAGTGCATTAGAAGTGGTGCATGGTCGTGTGGGGGACAATTTTGTGATGGAAGGGGATGCACAAGGGATCATTCAGATGCTTCAAGGAGTGACGTGTCCTAGTTCCAGTATGGGCGTAGTCATTGCAGATGTTTTTAATTTAGCTCGTCTATTTCATTCTATTTCGTTTTCTTTTGTTCGTCGTAATTTTAATAGGGTGGCGCATGAAATAGCCAAGTATGCCCTATCTGTTGAGCATTCTACCACTTGGGAAAGGGATTTCCTGGACTGGGTGTGTAGAATTGCGATTTTGGATATTTCGTAATTTCTATTATCAATAATACATCTATCCATTGACAAAAAAAAAAAAATTATTCTAGAACCAACAGCTAATCACTAGGCAAACTTGTAGTGACCCGGAAACTTGGAATGTTTTTATCTTTCGTGAAATTCGATCTTACCACCTATTGGAGGTAAGACATTTAGTTATTGTCTCATTTCACTTGAGCAAATCACTTGGAACATACTTGAATGGTTTAGCCGAAATAATTTGGAGACAGATTCAGCAAAACATATGCTCGAAATTGTCCATGGCATGTGAATTTCATGTGCATCATGTGGAATCTACGTGTATTTAACAATTCTTGATGCATTTGTGTCCAAATTTGTTCTCTGCTCTAAACATTTGCGTCCGAAGGACCGTAGCAATCTCGTCTTTCGGTTGGTAAGCAAATAATCAAAGTGTAATTTTTATTTTTTTTCTAAAAATAAAAAAATGGCTAAAATTGTGATAAATAATTGATGTATTTTGAAAAGATGACCCCTGAAATAAGTATTTAATCATTTTAAAGCTTTTAGCCAAATGAATTATTTTGAAAAACTAGGCTACATTCGTCAAACAAATAAGCATTAAAATAAGTCGTGTACTCGTAATAAAAGCAATTCCAAAAATGAAAGGAAAACGCAAATTCATCATTTCATTTTCTTTGTAAAAAGTTACAGGTAATAGATTATTGGTGGTCAGATCCAAGGGGAAAAAAAAAAAAACAGTACTTGCTTTGCATTTCCAGGTTTTGCATCTCACACAATCGATCTCACGATTCGATTAATGGGTTCAGGCCGTACGAGTGTAATTTCTGGTGGCTCCCATAATCCCCGCATAGATGGTCCTACTTTAATCAGATTAGGGATGAGATTAGTCGAGATACGCGTAAACTGATATTGACACTTTTAACTAAAAATGAAGAAAGAAATCATATCCATTGGTTCGTGACGTGGGGACTATAATTGGATCGTGACGTTGGAATATTACGTGCAAATTTTAGTATTAAACAACGAAGAAATAGGAAAAGAATAAATAAGAACATACAAAAGAATCTATAGAATAAAGGTCGTTCCAACTAATTTTCTAGAGAGTTTTCGGTATACTATTTTTAATTTGTTTTCTCTTTTATTTTTAATAAAATTGATACTGTATAATTTTTACTATGTGAGGTGTTTTCCAAAAACCCTAAAAAATGACTTAGAGGTAGACGGAGAGCATGCCACGTCTGCAAACACGCCTCGAATGGCGGGTTCATATTAAATCAACGTACCCTGACGAATAGATGTCAGCGCGACAGGTATCGTAATTGTGTTTGCCGAGCAAAAGGCGAGCCCTAGATCTAAACCACCTTACAAGACAAGGCAGAAGGGAATATTCTGAGAATATTCCTTAATAACAATGCTTACGAGATATGCATGATCCTTGCGAATCTAGGAGAAGATTGAGATACCACAATTGGAATTAGACTCCAATATGGGAAGAATTCCAGATGTACTAGGCAGTCCAGTATAGCAAGGATTCCTAACGGGTAAGGAATTCAGTGGCCAAATAGATTCTATTTTCCAATGGGAACGAGCCCCTAAGGGGAAGGGATTCCTATTGAAGAAGGATCCCAGGAGGGAAATAAGCTTGGAGAACAAGCAACAATCATCTATAAATACAAAAAAAAAAAAAACCTTAATATAAAAGGTACACTATATAATTCCTTAATTACGAACATTGTCAATCAGTTTCCTCCCAGTTTGTCATACTAACTTAAACATTGGAGGACATTTGTCATAGGGCAAAGGTGCTCTAACCCTTTGTTAGTGTTGCAGGATTAGGGTTCTTCCACAGAATTAACGCAATCGATCTCATTAAGAGCCTGGAATTAACGTCGTTAATTTTTCTCCTCTTACATTTACTTTACATTGTTCTACTCGATGAGAAGAATTGAAAGATATAAAAAAATAGACCATAGTTAAAAAATTTATTTAGTGAAACTTTCCCAAAATAAAAAAATAAAAAAAAAGAAGGGAAAAGTGGGAGTGTCTGACTCAGCATCAGTATTATGAATTTATTGGGCTTTTCTCATCATTTGACACGTGTTAATATAACTTGTAGGAGGGTTTACGAACAATGTTATGGGTACACCACTTGTGCACCCCAAATGCACGTCACCCTGAAATGATCAGGGTGGCGTGCATTTGGGGTGCACAAGTGGTGAACCCATAGCATTATCGTTTATGGTTCAAGCGATAAAACTCAATCCAGTCCATTAAGTGGAAGTAGCATTAGTGTTGCGTGAACGATCCACGCCGTCCGCTCAGTAATCCAACGTTCGTATTTCATCTTGCAATGAACAGCTCGGATATCTCATAATCGAGATAAAATCTAGACTAGAATCGCCAAACGGATGGTGAGGATCATGTACAGCACCTATGCTAGACACACAGTGCACAGCACCCACGCCGGACCCACAGCTTTTCAAAACCCGCTTGAGGATCCGGACAAATAAAGTACTCCAATATTTCTTTATTGGTGACCAGCACGAAGATGGCTAGAAAACCCAAACAAAAAGCCAGCTAATTCTTCGCCTCATATTGGTAACAAGTAGGCTCCATCCGAGTTAGGTGTTTACTGTGTCGGACCATCGCAAAAAAACAAAAATATTATTATCCAAAAAAAAAAAAAACAAAAATATAATGCGATAAAAAGAGACCCAAAAAATTGGTCTTCTAAAAAATATCAGTTTTTCCCGTCGTTTTACATTAACTTCTTTCAATTTTTGTCTATATTTTAATATTTTTCCGATTGTTCTAATTTAAACGAGCGATGTGGGTTGAAAATTTAACCCAAATCTAATCAAAATTAGGAGAAAATACTTGAGTAGACTATGGCCTGGTTTGGGTAAATTGAAAAAATTGGGTTTTTGGGATTTTTGGTTTTGTTCATATTCAAAAAGAAATTACATTTGTTAGTTTTCGGTCGATTTTTTGTGGCTTCTTGGCTTGTCTAGACGAGAGGAATTTAAAAAGTATAAAATTATTAGTCAAAATTAAAGTTTTGTGAATAAAGATGAAGGTGACATCCAAAAAGTCGGAAAAAAGTTAGGGCAAACAGAAGATAACCAAAAATCAAATAATACCTATTGTTTTTAGGAAGCACCAAAAAAAAAAAAAACGTTGGGGGACAACTTAAGTTTTCTATCCTGTCATTTTGAAACAGTTATATTTTCATCATTTTTACTGGTAATTTAGCCCTTACATCCTTTTTTAGTTACACACACCACGTGCCGTTCCTGGAAAAAGTTCATTGAAATCGGATTGGGCCAACCCATCCGCGACGTCCATTTCGCGCATCAATTGTTCAGATCTCATCTTTCTAAAGTGTATCCGAGTCGTCCATTGTTTGATGCAATCCGAGCCGTTGATGCGAAATGAACGGCGCGGATGGGGTTGGCAGGGCCTGCCGACTCCCACGGACAGCAGGCCCCCCGGATCCATTGAAATCTTACTGGTGAGAGTATATTTAAAATCCGAATCATTAATACCTTATAACCAAATTTCAACGCCCTTATAACCAATTCCCAAAATTAATGGATAATACCTTACGGGGAATAAAGACAAAAATGGGTATATTCATATTTTACGTAACTTTCTAAAGTGGAAGATGAAAACAGAACATATCTATATATCTATCAATTCTCAACAGCAATGCGTTTTCCCTTTAATATTCTCCAAATCCCCAATCTTAATTTTCTACAATTTTAATTTTTTTAATTTAAAAAATTGAGAGAGCGTGGACGTGGGAAAAGGGGGTGGAGGGACTGGGAAGTGGAGGGTTGGGAGTAGGGACGTGGGATAACACAACCGAATAAATTTGTTGTTCTTTTTTTTTTTTTTTTTTTACAATTTATTCGAAATTGTTTTTTTTATAATTAGTACAGTAGTAATGTATACACAAAATAGCAATGTAATATTTTGGGTCTTGTGCTTTGAATGGACATAACGTTAGAGCATCTCCAACAGGCTCAACAAATGGAGCCTGTTAGCTTTAATAGCTAGTCCAGAGCACTTTCTTCACTCCAACAGGCTCTCTATTCCACTAGCTATTTTACAGTTTTTCATTTCCACTAGCTACATGTAGCTAGCCGGCTCCCCTCGCCTCTCTTATTAGCCGAGTAGAGAGTAGTGTTGGAATGTGGTGTGAAAAAGTGAATAGACAAAATAGAATTTGTACTTTTTTAATATTTTTGGCTCTCTACTCTGCCTAGCAGTGTTGGAGTTGCTCTTAGTTAGTACAGTACTGAAGTGGAGTATATAATACTCTCTCCATCCCAAAATAATAGTCTATTTTGGAACTACGTGTCATTTTCAACGACTTATATCTTGTAGTTTGTAATACTATCTTTTATGATTTTGAAAACTTTGTATAATAAAACTAATTAAGATCTACTATCAAACAAGATACAAAAGTATAATTTTTGGGATTCACATAAAAAAAAATAAGGCATTGAAAATGACTCGCAGGCCAAAAGACTGGTCATGTTCGTTTTCCAGTTTAGTTTTAGTTTTAGTTTTGATGACATCATCATTTCTCTCATTTCTCTCTCTATCTCTCTCCACTCATTACACATGCTGACATCATCAAAATTAAACTAAACTATCTAACCAAACACAATCACTATCATTTTGGGATAGAAAGAGAGTAGTACTAACTATTTTTAACAACCCCACTATAGGTACCGATGGAGTACAGACGGGCCGGGCTATAATCTGTATGAAAAATGAGTATATCGGATTAATTAATTGCGGGTATCTTTTTGAGCTATTTCTCGCGGGGCCACTCGGAAATATATTTTAAAATTTTTAAAAGGTTGGAATCATTTGTGTGAAACCCGTAAGTGGGCCCCGCAGCTCGTCTATACCTCATCGGTACAATCCCCATTTGTTCCCTCAGGATTTCCGGATTTTTAAGGAGAATTAATTTTGGCTATATCACTATTCTTGAAAAGACAAAGAAAAGTTCAGATTAAAGTACTCCCACCATATTACACACGCAATAATGATAGCACAACACCCTGCAAACCACACTCAACCACACCCTGGGCACTGTTCACGTGGGGCCCACCCACTTTATCCCGATATAAAAAAAAAAAAAAGAATTTGAAATCCCCAAATCGTCTGGGTATTCCTCCATTTTCGCGGGCCGTTTGAGAGAGAGAGAGAGAGAGAGAGAGAAGAGAGGAAGAAAATCGTAACTGCCCTTCACCACTGCCCTTCACTGGCGACTCAACTCCGGCCTCACTCTACCACCACGACGCCATCTTACCGACTGAAGCCCAACCCGTCCACCACCACCAGTTGACGCCCACTCGAAGAAATCGTACGAGTAAAGATCGTCCGTTGCAACCAATGTCTCTCTCTCTCTCTCTCAAACTCCAAGTTCCTAATTAAAAATCACATTGTCCAGAGAAAGGGTTAATCTGCCTGTTTAGTTCATCGGTTAAGAATGGAGACATGAAATCCCAGTAGGGTAGTTGCAGGATTTCGAGATTAGGCGAGGTGTGGTGGCTCCAATTCTCAATTAGTAGTATTGTTGTTAAAAAATGCATATTCATTTTGTATGTCGACAAATATTACATTTGCTTGTTTGGGATGCACCAATGCAAGTAGAATGGAGACTTGATATTAAATTTCTGCATCCGGCAATAGTACTATATATCCAAACATGATGTCACATTAGACTAGCTACTCTTAGTTCGAAATCAACAACTCGGGTCTCGGGGGATGAAAGAATCGTGTTTAAATCTTATTATAGGTTAGACTACTCTTACTTCCCGATGGTCTGTTTTCAAGTAAAAGCTTGTCCCAATCTGTTATGTTCTGCCTTTGCATGTTCAACTGAAGTGTAGAGGATGTTGCATGTGTTTATCTAATACTTGCATCACCAAGTCTACACATTAACGAGTTCAGTTACTCACTTGTTCTTTTTTTTTTTTTTTAATCAGCAAGTGATGTTTTAGTTACCATCACCAATTTGTTTCAACTCAATTTCCAAATGCAAGAATATTATTTCCAAGTCAATGGTCGAGATATCATCACCTCTAGCTTGAAAGACTTCTCATTTGGTTGTTCCATTAGTTCAGCTAGAGCCTACAAGTCAAATATGAATTCGGTGACGAGTGTACTATACGGCAGCATGGAGCAAATAAGAAAAGAAACTAAGTTCTTCAAATCTGATTTTTTGACAAAAAAAAAAAAAATTAGGGTTTTTGAATATGAAATCAAGATCAACGAACCTAATCTCTACAAATTGGAGATATATATATATATATATATACCCCACGGTTCCAGTCAGGGATCCCTGACTGGAGCCTTTGGGGTGTTTTTTTTGTGTTGCAAATTGTTTTATGAAAATCCGATCCGTCCAATGTGTTCAAAAGGTGTTTTCCAAGGTCCACGCGGGAAATCTTCAAAAAAAATACCGGGAAGGGCTTGATCCAAACAGTTTTTCGCAAAAACTGTATATTTACAGTTTTGCGAAAAACTGCTTGGATCAAGCCCTTCCCGGCATTTTTTTTTGAAGATTTTCCGCGTGGACCCTTGAAAACACCTTTTGAACACATTGGACGGATCGGATCGTCAAAAAAATGTTCGGATCATGGAGGTCCGGAAGTCCGGATCCCGGACTAGAACCGGCTTCTATATATATATATATATATATATATATATAGAGAGAGAGAGAGAGAGAGAGAGAGAGAGAGAGAGAGAGAGCGACCTTGGTTGCAATGGAGTCGTACGATTTCTTCGAGTGGGCGTCGTGGTGGTGGTGGTGGACGGGGTTGGGCTTGAGTCGGTACGATTTCTTTGAGTGGGCGTCATCATCGTGGTGTCGACTGGTGGTGGCATTGACTAGTTGTGGTTGCGTTGACTGGTGTCGTTGTGGGCGTTGTCGCGTCGTCTTCTCTTCTTCTCTCACTCTCTGGATTTTCAGATCTAGAGCGAAAATGGAGGAATACCCAGAAAATTTGGGGATTTCAAAATTTTCGGTTTTTTTAATTTTATTTCGGGGTAAAGTGGGTGGGGCCCACGTGAACAGTGCCCAGGGGTGGTTGAGTGTGGTTTGCAGGGTGTGGCTGTATCATTATTGTTACACATAGACGAGTTGTGACTCGTGAGGATAAAAAAAGAAGGAAAAAAAAAAAAACCCCTCCTTTGTGGCGTAGGAACTGTCGTTACGTGACCATATATAATTATATATGGATCCCACCTTTGAAAAATGTTGGGCTAATGCCCATTATTCTTTTAGTGGGTAAGCGATTCATCAAAGTCTAAAGTAAGTGTTAGAATATTTTTTCATCGGGTGTTCACATCTCGACAAAGTCTAAGCAATTTATTTTGTTTACATCTCGACAATTCGTGAATCAAAAAGCCAATGACTACATCAAGATTTGACATGTACTTGCCCTTCTTGAAATTTGACCATTTTACTTCTGGTGGGCAAGACCTTTAGTTTTTGTGTCATATCTGTCGATGCCTGAATTAGGACGGTCATAAGGGACGGAGCCAAGATTTCGACTCAGAGATGGCACCTAAAATCAATATTTTCCCTTTTTCCGTCCCACAAATA
The DNA here is from genome assembly GCA_016920895.1 of Vaccinium myrtillus. Lineage (NCBI taxonomy): Eukaryota > Viridiplantae > Streptophyta > Magnoliopsida > Ericales > Ericaceae > Vaccinium > Vaccinium myrtillus. The sequence continues at coordinate 12,471 of JADGMU010000639.1, read as the reverse complement.
TAATCTCTTATAAATTGACATGTAATTTTTGAATAAAAATTTCAATTAGTTCTTTATTTTTGTGTCAATAAATGTAAAAAATTATACACGAAAGTGCTTTATGTTTTTACCCGAAAATTAGAGATTTTTTGGTTGGACTATCTTAGGGGCGGAGGGAGTAAATAGTTTTAAAAAAAAAGTACAAGTGTTCTAACATTTCAAATACTCGAACGGATACACATTTTCATATGTTAATCATCATTAATATACCTAATACCGAAAAATTACACATTTTCATCCATTTTTCATTAACATACGCGGTTGAAGAATAGCATTGTTCTTGCAATCTAAAAATAACCCTTTGTCCTTGACGGTAACGATCTGATCTATTTTTCATTTTTGGGGTCTATTTATTTAATCAGATATATTTATTTAATCAGATATAAATATTAAAATTGAATTACACTTTTATGAAAATCAAGTAACCTTAGAGGACAACCCAAATAGTCCTTTAAGGTTACCTGGGGTGTTTGTGTTTTTTTTTTTTGTGTGTGTGTGTGTGTGTGTTTTAAGTGTTCTTTTGTGATTTTTTGATTTGTTGGTATTCCTCTAAAAATCAAGTGGAGTGGTTGACAGATGGGTTGAGATTTCGCGAGTTCAACACTAGAAGAGTACTTTTTCTCTTTCTTTCTTTCTTTTTTTTTTTTTTTGAATAACAAAGAAAATTATCATTAATCCCAAGGTAGTAAAATATGAAAGACGAGTACTTGTTCACTCTTTTTAACTCTCTCAATACATTTATTTTTCTATTGGATTGATATAATTTTTTCCTCGTGATATATAAAGTTTCTTTTGCCAAAAAAAAAAGACATCAACATCCATTCCATCACCAATCTTAAGGGGTTAGCCAAGTGGTCAAGCTTCGGTTCTTAAGGATTTGCTCCCTCTTAGAATTCAGGTTCTAAATTTTCTCTGTCTATCAACTCTTATAGGGTTAATTCATATAATAAGTATGCTCTAATTTTAATTGAACTCAATGAATTTCGTCTCTCTCGGAATTAATGCGTAAAATAACTTGGAACCTAATTTAATTATAAAAAAAATTCATTACATCATGTACATTCACATTCAATGTTTTCTTTTTTTTTTTTCTTTTCTTTCAAAGCCAAAATAAAACAAAGGGGAAAGAGCATTCACAATTGTTGGTTTTTGGCTCGATTTCCTCGTTCGCAACATCTATGGTCTGGACCAAGACTTCTCTGGTCCGAACCAAGCAATTCTGAGCAGTTTGGGAAGTTTCTGCACGCATGGTCCGGACGGGAAATTTGGTGGTCCGGACTACCGAGTCAGAATGGTCCAAAAACGTCTCAGCATCCCATGGTCCGAACGGGGATTTGGTGGTCCGGACCATGGCGACGGGAATAAGATTATGGAAGGTATTTTTAGGATTTTTTGGGGGCTTAAAAGCCCAATATGGTTATTTCTTGTTGGGCACTCATTTGTTTAGTATAAATACATGTATTATGCCTCTTTTGTTGATGTGAGAGCAAATATTAGGGCATTGGGTTAGGGTTTTGAGAGAGTTGCCTTTGTTTTGGCTTTTGGTGAGTTTGGGTAGAAGATTTTCTGCAGAATTCTTCTTTTTAGCTCTTTTGAGCATTCGTTTTGTTAGTGAAGCCATTGATCGACTGCCCGTGGACTAGGCTTACATCCCAAAGTAAGGCCGAACCACGTAAATCTGTGTGTGTCTCTCTCTTTTCTTGTTTGTTTTCTCTCTCCTTCTCTCACGTTTGGTTTGGTTAATTGGGTTTACTTCTCAATTAGTTATTTGTTCTTCGAATCAATATTCAATATCATCAATTGTATTGGGTGTGGTTGAGTCTTGGGTGGCTTTCCGCACAACAAACTGGTATCAGAGCATAGGTTTCGACCTAGGCTTCGTTTTGTTCCGTGTGGTTCCGCTTGGTTATTTGGATTTCCGGTTTGGTGGTTATTGAATATTTTCGAAGATGTCTGAAGATTCCGGTAAAAGTTTGAAGGACGGTAAAGATCCGAAGGATGGTGTTTCATCCTCCAAATCTGCTTGAAGTTTTCGGCCGGGGGCTTCGCGTCCAATTATTTCTGGTGCCAAGTTTGATGTTGAGAAGTTTGATGGCAAATGTAATTTCGGCATGTGGCAATACGAAGTTATGGATGTCTTGATCCAACATGAGTTGGATTTTGCCTTGGGAGACAAGCCTGATAATTGTGATGAACAGGAATGGGATCAGATCAACCGCCAGACATGCGGTTTTATCAGGTTGTGTCTCGCAAAAGATCAGAAGTACTTTGTTATGCGGGAGACGAAAGCGAAGAATCTTTGGAAAAGGCTCGAGTATAAGTTCATGACCAAGAGCGTGGAGAATCGGCTCTACCTAAAGAAGAAGCTTTTCCGTTTCCAATACCGTGCAGGTAGTTCTTTAAGCGAGCACTTGAATGATTTTCGTAAAATACTTGCTGATCTTCGGAATTTAGATGCCTCTATCCTTGATGAGGATAAGGCTTTGCTTTTGTTGAATTCTCTTCCTTCTATGTATGATCATTTGTCCACTACTTTGTTATATGGTAAGGAAGAAATTCGGTATGAGGATGTGTGTAATGCTTTGACTAATAATGAGTATCGTATGAGAGATAAGCAGACCCATCAGGACACATCTGATCAAGCTTTGGTTGTGGGGAAAAATACTTGACCCCAATCGAGTAAAGTTCCCCCTTTTGTGAAATCAATTGGTGTCGCAATAGATGAGTGTGCCTATTGTCACAACAAGGGTCATTGGAAGAGGGATTGTCCAATTTTGAAAAATAAGGACACCAAATCCAATTATGCTTCTGATAGGGATGATGATTTGGGTATTTCTTTGGTGTCTCACATGCCTGTTAGCCACTCGATGGAGTCGCAGTGGATTTTAGATTCTGGTTGTAGCCATCATACGTGTCCCAATAGGGATTTGTTTTCTGACTTGAACCCGTTTGAGGGCGGTGATGTTCTTGTAGGTAATGGCCATACTTGCAAGACTTTGGGGATAGGCACAATCAGGTTGGTTATGCATGATGGACTTGTTTGGACTTTGGAAAACGTTCGGTATGTTTCGGATGTGAAATTTAATCTCATCTCTTTGGGTACATTAGAGTCCAATGGCTTGGTGATCATTTTGAAGAATGAGACTCTAAAGGTTTGTATGGACAATTTGGTTGTGATGGAGGGCGCGAGGCGCAAGAAATTGTATTTTCTTGAGGGGAGTACAATTTTAGGTGGAGCAGCCACGGGCGCTACTGTTATTGGGGAATCTGTTTTGGATACTACCGCTTTGGTGCATGCTTGCGCCTTGGATTGTTTTCCAATATTGATTCCCCAAGCGTAGGGTTCAGGCCGGCGGTAGCATAATAACCGGTAAGACCGGGTCGAATCCACAGGGACCGAATGCACCTGGCGTGAGAGTTGACTTGCGAATGTTGGTTTTAGCCTTAAAGCGGCAAACTTGGCTTAGTAGTTTGGGGGTGGAATTCACTTAACTTCGTGAATGACGCGAGAGTGAAAAGACTAATTTAAACAAGGCTAAGTCAAGGGGTTCATAACACCAATGACTTAGGCCAATTCATTCTCCTCTAAAATAACCGGCTCGGGGACGTCGTTAAACAACCCCGAACGGAAGATTTGGAATTTAAAATCATTCGACTAGAAATGGTGTTTATCAAAGATTAGGATTTTTGGTTCATTTGGCAAACGGCCGAATTGACATCGCCCTAAGCATCACACGTGCCAAGTAGGTAAACTCTTGGCTACGTGTGATCAAAGAGATTAACAAACCCGAGCTTTGTTACATAAAATTAATCCTATCTCTTTGATTAACAAGCAATGTTTGCATTATGGCGAGGAGAGCGAATGAACCTAAGTCACGGGGTGCTAATCACCCCAGACCGAGCCTAAAACGACTACTCGATCATTACCAAGTAAAACATGACTATTTTTATAAAGGAAATAAAGAACATGACAAATACTTTATAAAAACTGATTTTTATGGAAGATTAAAATTAGCCTACAACATTAAACTTTGAGAAATTAACTAATAACCAAAAGAAACAAGAGTTAATTAAGGAAAAGCTAGAAAAGGAGAAAACAAATTAACCGACAAAAACGGAAATAAACTAGATTTATATGAAGGTCTCAATACGTACTACAACATTAGATAAGAAGAATTACCTTGAAGCAAAGTGAAAATGCATGAAATCTAGAGAGAAGGTAGAGCTATATTAAGTTACAAACTAATGGAGGTAGAGAGAGAGAGAGCTTAGGTAGTGATCCCCTAAAATTCGAGGTTGGGGACCTTATAAAGGCCCCAAAAGTCGTGCCAAATAATTACAAAAGTGCCACTAGATATTTTAGATCGGGCTCAAAAAGTGCGAGAAAAAAATTTGCGGGGATACCGGTATCCCATTTTTGCCGCTACCGTATCTCGCTCAAAATGACCTTTTTTGGGATACCGGTATCCCCAAAATCAAGCTACCTTATCTCACTTCAAAATGTGAAATTCTTCAGGATACATTTTTTTGACCCAACTTCGCTGGCACGCCCGGCTTCAAACTCGGAATGAGGCGATTCTTGAACCGTTGGAAAGCTCTATGAGTCTACTTTCAAAACCAATTGACCTCATCTTCATAGCCTTTGTAACTTGAGAGAAATGAGCTTTTTTCTTTCGGTTGGTCAGATTTTCTCGAGGCTCATAACTCCAAATGTCTTGTTCTTTTGTTCCGGGCCTTCCTTGAACCTTCCAAAGCTTCTTGAATCGACTTCTAAGCTTGGCGATTGTCCTCCATGGCATTACGGGACCTTGGGTACTTTGGATGCAACCATTATTTGGAGCTTTGGACACCCATTTTCAGCTCCGATTTTCTGAAACTCATAAAAAACACAACTCGCGCAAAATCAATCGAATAAAGGCACAAAATGCACGTGTGTGTGAACACAATGAGCGAGATAAGCCCGTATATATACATCATTTGGGGCTTATCACACCCCCAACTTGAACTTTGCTCACCCCGAGCAAACTAAACAAATGCAACTAACGAAACAAACTAAAATGGATACGTCTTTTAAACCCCAGGCGGCCCCTTGTAGGGACGAGTGAAGTCTCGTGAGGGTTTTCAGCAGTGAACACCCACAAAACACATGGGAATCGAATACTTTAAATGTACTCACGCCCAACCGACAACCACACATAGTACCACAAAGTCCGCCATGCAAGTCAATGGCAAGATATTTCATTCATAGAAGGAGTTAAGCAAGTGAACTTCATGTCTAAACTTAGCACAAAAATCAATCCTCTCACTTACGGTCGGATAGAGAATTCTCACGTAGCATGCGTATGAAAAGAAATCTCACAAAGAAATTCACCAATCTTGAAAACAGTTCTCACACCATTGATATCTCGGTATTTCTTTAAGCACACTCCTTCCCTTTATTCGAATGAATCTCTTTTTTATTTTTATTTTTATTTTTTATGTGGTTGTACAATGCCCGGACCACTCGGGCTTTCTAGTTGACCCGTTTAGCGAGCGTAAGGTCGGCCATCCCCAAGCCAAATGGCCTTAGGGCGCCAGGTTTTGAGAGACCCCTCAGACTTAATTGCTCGAGTAAAAAAGGCTTTATAGTGAGGTCCAAGCTAACCACATTCGACAATGCCTTCACAAGGTCTATCCATCTTTTGACGCGAACAATACGGTGGGAGCAAACCCCGATTGCCCGATTACTCAATGAACGCCCGGATAAACATTAACAATAAAGCATGCATCATCTTTTTTTTTTCTTTTTACAAGGAAAGGGGCTCCAAATATTCCACAGACAAGCTAATTCACACCGAGGGATCAATGACACGTGAACCAATTTCGAAACCAGTGAATGCTCAAGTGGGACAGTGCGCGTGCAAAAGCATGAATTCAAGTGAGCATACGCTATCCAACTATAGGTAATACGGTTTAACCAAGTGTTTCCCTTTAACGTCATGTTCACAAGCTTAAGTCTATCCATGAAATCGTATCAAGACTCCGTCTCACACAACAAACATCATAGCACCAATTAGAAGCCATCAATTAAGAGTAAGCACACACAAGTATCCTAATTCCTTGATTCACCAATTTTTTTTTTTTTTTTTTTCAATCAATTTTTTTTTTAAGACTCTTAATATAAAACAAAGCAACAAAACAAGAAGTAAACCCTCCCCCCAACTTAAAATGTGCTATGTCCTCATAGCGTGAAGACAGTATGAAAATGAAGAACAAGGAGGGATAAAAATGTACCGACGGGGTGGAATGTCGACCACCTTATACCTCGACCAAATGAGAGGCTTTTTCATCACTCCTACTAAGAGAAAGCGTTCACAAATAACAATATGTACAAAAATAACACAACCGAAGAATCTTCACGCGATTGCACGGGTACTACTTTTCTCCCCATCTCCCACTCAAAGTGCCGTAGAACAAGTCACACAACACTCCAAGCTAAAGATGGGTGGCTATACCAGACCATCAAAAGCCGTTCGAAAACGGCGAATACCGAATGCTTGATTGAAATTAAAAGAAAAAGGACAAGCAAGACAAACTACATAAAGCTAAAAACACAATAAGTAGAGTAAGAAAACCAATCAAAACATGATTAAATTAACCACGTGCACATGTATCTCTATTCTACTATGAAGAGCACCCACAACGCACAAACCACTCCACTCTAAGCTCTTTGTCAAGAACTGAACACGACCGTACCACAAGATAAGATACTTTGAGTGTAGTGATCGCCGTATTCGCTTTAGAAATTTGAGTTCCACCATGTAAATAATTTGAACTAGATTTATTTTCAAATGGTTGACAAGATCTACTAAACCTGGATTGTAAACCCAATCAAAATTATCGACACCAAGAAAATCGATTAGTTCAATTTTTTCAAGCTCTTGTGATGGTGGAGACTCAATAAAAGTGCTACCAGTATTAACCTCAAAAGTTTTCTCATGAAGAGGCATATCAAGTGTACAACTAGAATCCTCTTGGGGAGCATAGTCGAAATCAGGCTCATCATCCCATTTAACCTCTGAGATTTCTTTCAAAGCTAAAATAGCCCCCTCATTAACGAAAAGTGGTTCTATTTCCTCTTCATCCCTAGTATTTAAGTTGGCATCTTCAAGATTTGTATCATAAACCCAAGATCGTGATATTTCAGCCAATTCATCAAAATAATCCCAACTTTTGTTTGCGGTTTCATCCAAAAATTCACCTTCATACATTGTATCTACAAGCTTTCGCGTTGTAGGATTCAACCCTTCATAGAAAATGCGAACAAGGTGCCTTGTATCACAGGTGTGCCGCGACCAATAAAGTATGGGATATCTAAACTGCAACCAACAATCTTCAAACGACTCTTCATCAAGTTGACAAAAAGTTGTGATCTCCTGTAATAAAACATGAGTCTCATACATTGGAGAAAACTTTTTGAAAAATTGTTTTTCAACTTGTTCCCATGTGAAAAATGATCTTGGGTCCAAGGAACGAAACCAACTTTTAGCATTGCCTTGCAAAGATGATGAGAAAACTTGTAACATAGCCACTTCATTGCCAGAAAAAGCTTCCTCAAGTTTATCAATATGTGATGATGGGTTTTCCGAGGCTAAGCCATAAAATATAGGGAGTGACGTTGAACAATCAAATTGTCGTGCATACCCTCCATAGCAATTTTCAAAGTAAGCCATTTTTTTTTTTTTTGGATTTTCTAGGACTAGCAGAACGGAGGGGTTATGCAACCGCCTCACAACAAGAACAGTTCCGAGGGGCTAGTCCGCCGCCTCGTTAATAAAACAAGTAATGTACAAAAAATAAGAAAAACTATACAAAAGAGTGGGATACTTACAGTGGCGTGGCGCGAGGCAAACTCACGCGGAGCGGACCATTGGGTCCCCGGCAACGGCGCCAAAAATGCTTGCGACCTTGGATTGTATCGTAGATGGTGTCGCCCCAAGCGTAGGGCTAGGTCGGCGGTAGCATAATAACCGGTAAGACCGGGTCGAATCCACAGGGACCGAATGCACCTGGCGTGAGAGTTGACTTGCGAATGTTGGTTTTAGCCTTAAAGCGGCAAACTTGGCTTAGTAGTTTGGGGGTGGAATTCACTTAACTTCGTGAATGACGCGAGAGTGAAAAGACTAATTTAAACAAGGCTAAGTCAAGGGGTTCATAACACCAATGACTTAGGCCAATTCATTCTCCTCTAAAATAACCGGCTCGGGGACGTCGTTAAACAACCCCGAACGGAAGATTTGGAATTTAAAATCATTCGACTAGAAATGGTGTTTATCAAAGATTAGGATTTTTGGTTCATTTGGCAAACGGCCGAATTGACATCGCCCTAAGCATCACACGTGCCAAGTAGGTAAACTCTTGGCTACGTGTGATCAAAGAGATTAACAAACCCGAGCTTTGTTACATAAAATTAATCCTATCTCTTTGATTAACAAGCAATGTTTGCATTATGGCGAGGAGAGCGAATGAACCTAAGTCACGGGGTGCTAATCACCCCGAGACCGAGCCTAAAACGACTACTCGATCATTACCAAGTAAAACATGACTATTTTTATAAAGGAAATAAAGAACATGACAAATAAGAGTAAAAACTGATTTTTATGGAAGATTAAAGGTTAGCCTACAACATTAAACTTAAGAAAATTACTAATAACCAAAAGAAACAAGAGTTAATTAAGGAAGAAGCTAGAAAAACGAGAAAACAAATTAACCGACAAAAACGGAAATAAAATAGATTTATATGAAGGTCTCAATACGTACTACAACATTAGATAAGAAGAATTACCTTGAAGCAAAGTGAAAAATGCATGAAATCTAGAGAGAAGGTAGAGCTATATTAAGTTACAAACTAATGGAGGTAGAGAGAGAGAGAGCTTAGGTAGTGATAACCCTAAAATTCTGAGGTTGGGGACCTTATAAAGGCCCCAAAAGTCGTGCCAAATAATTACAAAAGTGCCACTAGATATTTTAGATCGGGCTCAAAAAGTGCAGAAAATTTGCAGGGATACCGGTATCCCATTTTTGCCGCTACCGGTATCTCGCTCAAAATGACCTTCTGTTTCAGGGATACCGGTATCCCCAAAATCAAGCTACCGGTATCTCACTTCAAAATGTGAAATTCTTCAGGCAGATTTTTGACCCAACTTCGCGGGCACGCCCCGGCTTCGTCCGAACTCGGAATGAGGCGATTCTTGAACCGTTGGAAAGCTCTATGAGTCTACTTTCAAAACCAATTGACCTCATCTTCATAGCCTTTGTAACTTGAGAGAAATGAGCTTTTTTCTATCGGTTGGTCAGATTTTCTCGAGGCTCATAACTCCAAATGTCTTGTTCTTTTGTTCCGGGCCTTCCTTGAACCTTCCAAAGCTTCTTGAATCGACTTCTAAGCTTCGGCGATTGTCCTCCATGGCATTACGGGACCTTGGGTACTTCCGGATGCAACCAGGGATTATTTGGAGCTTTGGACACACCTTTTAGCTCCGATTTTCTGAAACTCATAAAAAACACAACTCGCGCAAAATCAATCGAATAAAGGCACAAAATGCACGTGTGTGTGAACACAATGAGCGAGATAAGCCCGGATATATACATCATTTGGGGCTTATCAGTGCACGAATGCTTGGAAGAAGATTTAGGGAAGCAATTGGGGGTTGGTTTTGGTGAGCATTGTGTATTGGGGAGGCAACTTGGAGTCAAGTTCGGCATGGCAGTCAACCACTTCTTTGGGAAGCTTGACTTTGTTTGGGGGTCTGCTTTCGATTTGATTGTTTCTCTTAGAGGTACGTATCAATTTGGTTTGTTAGTCTCTTGTTCTCGCTGCTATTGGATCTATCATTTGGATTTTGTTTATGGGTTTTTGCTGCTGGTGGAGATAGATCGTTTGAAGACTAACTTGGGTTTCAACATGGAGTGGGGACATTGGTTTTGGATTTTGGGTACTGCAGATTTGGAGACTTTGGTCTATGGGGTTGAGTTCGAAGATTCGGACTCAATCCACCTCGCACTTGTTTAACCACCCTTCGGGGTGTACGTGTCTTAGGACGCGGTTTGGAGCGGCTTGAAGATGGTTTGGTTGGTTTGCATCTTGGGCCGGCTCTTGGTTTGGTTTGGTTCATTTGGTTCTTTGTGGTTTTGGTTTTGGTTTGGCTATCGGGACTTGGAGTTTGAAGTTGTCACGACTTGTCTTTTGGTTCTGAAGGTTGCTCGAAATTTCAGAAATTTGTTGGGTTCGTTCCGATGCTTGTTTTTTGTGTTTGGTAATCTGTTTGGTTTTGGATTTGTTGAGGACTTGGTTGCTTCCTTTGGGTTTTGGATTGTCCTCTTTTTGACTCTCTTTTGGGTTCGAGATTGATGAGAGTTTGGTTCGTGGCAGTTCGATTTGAATTTGGTTTTGGCTTCGCTTGGTACTTGGTTTTGGATATCTCGCCAAGGTGGAGATTTGTTGGTTTTTGGCTCGATTTCCTCGTTCGCAACATCTATGGTTTGGACCAAGACTTCTCTGGTCCAAACCAAGCAATTCTGAGCAGTTTGGGAAGTTTCTGCATGCATGGTCCGGACGGGGAATTTGGTGGTCCGGACTACCGAGTCAGAATGGTCCAAAAACGTCTCAGCATCCCATGGTCCGAACGGGGATTTGGTGGTCCGGACCATGGCGACGGGAATAAGATTATGGAAGGTTTTTTTAGGGTTTTTTGGGGGTTTAAAAGCCCAATATGGTTATTTCTTGTTGGACACTCATTTGTTTAGTATAAATACATGTATTATGCCTCTTTTGTTGGTGTGAGAGCAAATAGTAGGGCATTGGGTTAGGGTTTTGAGAGAGTTGCCTTTGTTTTGGCTTTTGGTGAGTTTGGGTAGAAGATTTTCTGCAGAATTCTTCTTTGTAGCTCTTTTGAGCATTCGTTTTGTTAGTGAAACCATTGATCGACTGCCCGTGGACTAGGCTTGCATCCCAAAGTAAGGCCGAACCACGTAAATCTGTGTGTGTCTCTCTCTTTTCTTGTTTGTTTTCTCTCTCCTTCTCTCACGTTTGGTTTGGTTAATTGGGTTTACTTCTCAATTAGTTATTTGTTCTTCAAATCAATATTCAATATCTTCAATTGTATTGGGTGTGGTTGAGTCTTGGGTGGCTTTCCGCACAACAACAATTTCACCTACATTCCCTGGATTCCATTCCCACCAGGTCAAAACTACTTGAGTCTTTCTTTGTCCTTCACTTTTATTTTACGTGTTCGGATTTTCAACTCGGTCACTCGGGCCGACAGGCCCTCTCTTTATGTTCACATTCGTCATCCCGGTCCCAGTCCCTCTTCCTTTTACAAATTTTCTAATTTGGTTTTCGAGGTCTAGTTTACATGCATTCAACTAATTAGCTCTCTAATCTAATCAAAGACAGTCCATTCACAACGGGATAAAATGATTCACAATAAATTACTTTTTTACAACCTAAACCTAAATTCCCGAGAATCATGATGTAGAGAACAAACTGACCAACCAACTGGATTAGCATTTGGGCTTCCACATAGATTTTTCGCCACATTAGTCTTTATTCCACAAAAACTAACGTAAGCTAAGGGGGTGTTCCACTAAGTTGGTTTTTTGAAAAAATTGGTTTTTCACGGTTTTTTATGTGATGTATTGTGAGAGAATGACTTGTCTCGATTTTTGGAAAAAATAGTTTTTTGGTAGTGGAACACCCCCTAAATTGGCTGACCATTTAGGATGAATCGCTTGAGGGCCCAAAGGCCCGATCATCTTACATCAAATTCATTTAAAGCCCATAAAGGAAACGTCAGTCGTGCCTAATAGAAAAAATCCTTCTCAACATCGGATGAAATACATTTGGCGGTGTTACGAAATTGAAAGGACAAAGCACAACAAACACAATACTCCCTCCGTCTCAAATTAGATGTCTATTTTTGAAACCCGTGATATTTCCAATCGCTTATATCTTTCAATATTAATCTCCAAAAATATTCAATATAGATCTTGTTTGATAGTTCCCGACAAGTTCTATAATACAAAGTGTTCATAATTACAAAAAAAATTATAAATTGACAGATATAACAATCGAAAAATGACACGAATTTAAAAAAATAGACATTCAATTTGAGACGGAAGAAGTACATAAGAAGGCAATTGCTTCGGGCACTACCGAGTATCGAGTGAGGGTTTGACCTTCGGGACCAACTAAAATATTATTAATACTACTATCTGACTATTTATGAGATTCTGAATTTATGAAACTAGACACTGAGATCCCTATTTACAGAGAAAGGTTTAAGGGTCAATTCCATAATATACAAAAACGAGAGGGGCTTGAATCGTGATTTAGGAGGTGCTTGCCACAAATTCCACCGCCTCAATCTTTCTTCTTATCTCAGTTCCAAATAA